>ML807645.1:0-15845 GCA_009831015.1 Picea engelmannii
TCCATTGGAGAAGGAAGGGACCCAAGTCCCCTTTCCCCTTTGTGTACCTCTGGATTTCACTAATCAGATCAGCCTATCTATTGGTGACATTAATCCACTTTCATTTGTTTTTATTTTTATTTTCATGCTCATGTTTTTATTTATTTTTTATTTGATTCTTGTTAATAGCTCTATTGTTTTTTTTCTAACCTCTTTACATACAGCTGTCATGACTAGCAGAGCCCAACTAGGCATGTAAGCACTCACTTTTTGCTCACACATCGACGAAAAGAGTGCAAACAGCACTTATCTACTGGTTCTGGATTTTTCAACCAATCCTCTGACATCTCTAACTCCTTCTCCCATGGACTAAGCACCTTATCTTCATGCTATTCTCCTACTGGGACATATATCAACATCTTCTTCATTTCTTCTTCCTCTATGACAGTCACTATTGGCTTTCCATCTTTTGTTGTTGCATCTGCAACACATGCTCTGGCCTCAACTGGGTTGTTTGGAAGGAATACTTCAATTCCTCCAATGATCAAAATGCATTTTTTATCCTCCTCCATCAATGCATCTTGCTAATATGAACTCACCTATGAGTTCATGATACTGTTAGACATTCTCATCTCCTCTCCCTTGCCCACCTGGAAATATGATATTTTTGCCCTGCCCTCATGGCAGTCTATGAGATCCTCCAATGATCCCATATCATTGCCCACCTGGCAATCTGAACTTTCTTCACTGCTAACTTGGCAGTTCCTGAGACTCTTCCCGGTTTCTGTCTCATAGATTTGAACCATATCCTCTTCACCTATGAAGCTCTCAACATACCTCAACCACATTCTCAATAGATTTTGTTGTCCTTTGGCCAACAATTTATGAACGGGCCACTTCATCTTCTTCTTCATGGGCCACTCATATACCCAATGTACCTTTGCATTCTATTGCATTTTAAATGAAATATTCTCCATCTGTTCTCTTATCTTGCTGAGCTCTTTGTCTGTCTCATCCTTGCTTTTCTACTGGCGGTATCCTATTAGACCATGTCCATGGCCTTCAACATCCATCTTACTTTTCCAGCTTCAAGAAAACAACTGGTTCTTCTGGCTCAACCCACCTGGTTATTTACCATTGTTGTTCACCTTGCAACAATATTTCACACAGATCACAAACACTATGTCGTCCTTCACCCGCTGCATGCAGACGAAGTTCAGCTTTTGATACCACCTGATGGTATTGAACTATCTCCATTATCTCCTTACCTTTACGTACAATCTGTAGACAAATTCTATGCTCTAATACCACATGGTGCAAACCCCCTACCTTTGCCTCGGTAGGGTCCACTAACCTCCCAGTCTAAGGATCATTCAGTCTATCTATGAGATGAAGTGAATCTTCGATTACCTGTTGGAATCCCTCGAACAAATCCACAAGTCCTTCTATTGAACTCAGCTCGCATAGACAAGCACTAGGCCTGATCTCCCTTCACGTGACCACAACCCTGTGACCACAGGCCTATGTAACAATTGCATCACATTTTGGGATGTTAGGGATTTTCATTCCAAAACACCCGACTCCTCCAAGTCTCGAAATGTCGAAAAGGGCTTAACGGTCCTTAGCTCCTCCCTTGAATCCTCCTAATGTGAATCTTGGCTGCGACCTGGGGCCCAAAATTTGAGCACGTAGGGACTTCATGTATTGGGGATTCCCTATGAAACTCACCTTTGTTCTCCTGACTCCCGAAATTCTAAAATGTTGATGCTTCAGATCGACGGTCAACAACCTAACTCGATACAACACTCAGATTTGATGTTGTGAATTCGTATTTCATGAGTTTTCGCAAACTTTCCTTTTGAATTCCCTAAGTCATGAGTCAGTGAAATGATGATTGGCTACCATGTGTCCCTTCTGATGGATAGTCTTGATGATTTCAGGACTTCACCCTTCGATACTTTTGGAAGTAGCTTCCTCCATTTCTACCGATTCCCGATTCTTCGACATGTGTGGATATTCACCACCTGTCCTTTCGAATCCAATGGTCTAGGATGATTTTTTGAATTTACTTTTCTTCTCCTTGCAAACCTTCCAGTGTCTGATTCCTCTAACATGAATCGACTACCGCCTGTCCTTCTGACAATGGACAGTTTCGATCTAGTCGAGACTTCTGGAATTTGACAAGTCCACTCTCCTATATACATAAGGGTTTAAGCCTCATGCGTCTTCCTCCGGATGCAACGGATGTTGGTCCATGCACCCAGATCTGACAACTCAGACCTAATCTCCTCCTCCACTCTTATCACGTTGTCTAGATGTGGGTTCTAACAGTCCATATTTCCCTCTGCATCTTATCCAACAGTTGTTGTGCTCCTCCTCCTGAAATTACGACTTTCTTCCTAGACTTGGAGGATTTCGATGCTTCAAATGCCTCGACCTTTGATTCTTTTGCGAGCCTGATAAATTTGGTCTCACCTGCGTTCTAGAAACTCTATCCTTCATAATATTTGGGAATGAAACTTGACCTCAGATCTGGTGCGTACTTTTGCTCTTCGTGAAACCTTTCACTATCTCTCCTGAGATTCTCAACTTAGAATAGTCCACTCTTCGCACACTACTTTTTCTATCTCTCCTAATCTTATGAAATTACTAATTTATAAGGGATTCATCCCTATTCTTCCTTAGAAGACTTCTGGTGCTCCTCCTGGCACACTTTGCGCTTGATCTCCTAAGCTTTGGAACTTGAAACAAGTTCACTCTGTGTGTTCTCCTTACGCTTCAACTAGCCTTCAAATCATTGTCTCTCAACACTTTGTCCAAGTGTTGGCTTGGTGCACTCCTTGAACAGGTCTTTGTCCAGAGTATTCAAAAACCATGTCCCCTTCATTCCTTGAAAGGATATAAGTGCCCTCCTAGAAACGTCTTTCTCAAGAATGCCTCACTGAGCCTTCAGAGTGTTTAGTAACTCTATAAGTGTCTTCTCCTTATCACTTCTCTTTTCTCAGAACTTGAAACAAAATTTTTCTCATTCACTCTTTGCACTTTCTCGATGGCCTCCTGGCAGAGCTTCATAGAATCCTCAACAATTATGTTTTATCTCTGTGCTTTCCTCTGCACAGTCTTCACCTCTAGAGTATTCAGTAACTCTGTGGCTTCTCCCTTGAGCTTATGATTCCTCCAGTGCACCCTCCTAACACGTCTTGGCCTGAATTCCACAAAACTCAGATGTGCACTCTTTGCACTGGCTCACATAGTCTTCAACACTCTGTCATGCAACCCCTTGCATTTAGCCACAAAGAATCCAGACTTGAAATCAAAGAAACTCTTGAATAGATGAGAAAATATATCTATCCCTGCATATGGCATATAACATACATCTACAACATATTGACATAAAATCATAAAAGAAATTCATTCATAAATGCATAAACACATAAAGATTCTTATGCAGGAAAAACTGCTCTTTGTATTAATCTCAGAATGCCTATTTACAATATGTTCAAGATTGAGTTGTAACAGAGTCTCGACTCTCTCTTCTTCTCTTCCTCTACATGCTCCTTTTGATGGATATAGATATAAATATCTTTTTACAAAAGGGGTCTCCTCGAGATGTTCCCTCCAAGCTACTTACTCTCATTAATTACATTGAATTACATTCAATGGTTTTCTAGTCCGAATCGGATCTAGATCTTATCATCTTGTACAAAAGCATGGCTCGGTTCTACCAGCCTTACAAACATTTAATTACAATTTAAAATTTTAAAATGAAATGTCTGGGGCCTCTCTCCTCCATGAATGTGCACTTTGATGTGTTGGCTAATTGGTGTGTCGCTAGTTTGGAGCGATGCTCCTGCATCACTCCCACAACCATTAGCTATACTAAGTAAATTTTGGGAAGAAGTTTCAATGGATTTTTTTACAGGTTTACCCAAATACGAAGGAAATAATTTCATCACAGTAGTAGCGGATCGACTGAAAAAATATGCCCATTTTTCTCTTTTTCTCATCCTTTTAAAGAAAGAACAATAGTGACAACATTCATGGAAACAATTAAAAATATACATGGAGTCCCCAATATTATTGTAAGTGACAGAGATCATTTTTTGAGTATAAGTATTTGGACAAAATTATTTCTTGTATGGGTACTCAATTGGAATGCAAATTTACCATCCTTAATCTGATGGGAAAACTGAAATTGTGAACAAATGTGTATAAGGATATGTTTGCTTCTTTCCATATAATAACAAAAGACAATGAGTCAAGTGGTTTCTCTTGGATTAATGGTGTTATAACACATCCTTCCATACTACATAAAAAAATGTTCCCATTTCTATTACTTTATGGATATCATCCTCCATCCATCACATTTCTATTGAAAGGGACTATAACTGTTCAAGCAGTGGAGGAGAAGAATTGAAAATAAATTAGAACCCAAATATTATGGACCCTATAATTTGTTGCAATGGATTGTAAGTATGGCTTACAAATTAGATTTTCCTCCATCTTCACATGTACATCCAATCTTCCATGTTTCTTTCTTAAAGAAGGTGATCAATCACAAGATCTTAGTCCAAACTGTTTTACCAAAGATCAATGAATAAGAGAAAATCATACTATAACCAAAATAATCCTCCAAACATGGATTAAACAACTACAAAATTGAGAAATTATTGAGAACCTTGTCAAATGGAAGAACCTACCAATAGAAGAGGTGACATGGTAACATCCATTCATGCAAAAAGACCCATGATTATTCAGGTGTTGAGGACAACACTTATTTGAAGGGAAGTGGAATGATAAGCCATAGAAACATCCCCATGTTATGTATTAAACCCCTTATTAATCCCTAGATATTAAATTATTACATTTCTAGTGTTATATTAGTAGGTTAGCTAGAGCCCTTCATTGTACCCTTGAAGTGGACTTATAATATGGTGCAATAGTATATAAAAATATAACCATTTGAGAAATAATCTATGTTTTTACTCATGGCACAACACTGGCATCAAACTAGTTCACAAAACATGGGATATGATGAGGTTGGAATTCAATAGATGTAAATAATTATACTATACATGTTATTGGGCATGGTGTCATGAAACATAATCCACACATACGTGGATATTGTAAATATGAATTCAACATGAAAATTCCTAATCATGTACATGTTGAAGCATGCTAAAATAACTACACTACTAAAACTCAATTAGATATAAGTAAGAAATACCACTAAATTATATTCACATAGTCATTATCTAGTCATATATGTTTATCCTTGACTATGTTAGTAGTCTATGTTTGTCATTTATAGGTATGTCACTTAAAATTGTTCAAATTTTCTAGTATTTAGCTTATGGAAAATGTTGTCAGTAACATTTTCTGTTGTATAATCACAAATTTGTCATTTTGTAATAATGAATACACTCGTAGAAAAGGCCTATGATTAGAGGATAATCTAGCATGAAATACTCGAACAATTGGAATTTTGAGGTATAAAATTGATAGTGAAGCTTAATATAGTTAATGGAATATCTAGTGTTGTTCCCCCTGAGTGTGTATATGAATGGTGTGTGATTGGTAAGAATAATTAGATTTCATTTGAGACAAGCAAGACATGGAGAGAAAACACTTAGCTGGAAATTTTCCATATTGACCTATGTACAATGAAAAAACCATCACTAATTGTTGCAAGGTATTTATTGACTTTCATTGATTACTTTTCCAGGTATACTTCGATATATTTCTTGAAGAATAAGGATCATGTATTTGAAAAAGTCATGGAATTTAATGCATTAGTTGAAAAAAAATGTGTTCAACATGTGAAATGTCGAAGATATGAAAATGGAGGAGAATAGGTGAGAAAGGATGTTGAGAGCTAATTGACATAGAATAATATCTCTTGGTAGAGACCTATACCTTACACAACTTAGTATAATATTGTTTCTTGATGGAATAATATCACCTTGGTCAAAATATCACTATGTTTGCTTCAAACCAATGAAATTCCAAATAATTTTTTCGTAGATGTTGTCCACTATTCAAACTACCTTCTAAAGATAAATATGGCCAAATATATATGGGATATCATTCCTCTTGAGAAATGAAGTGGGAGAAAACTCTAAGTTGGACAACTTAGAAATTTTGGATGCATAGCTTGGGATCATATTCGAGATGATAAGAGAAAGAAGGTAGATGTAAAGAGTCATTATTATATTATGATGGGATATTTAGATGAATCAAAGGAATATAGATTGGTTTATTCAATGAAATAGGAAATTATTTTTGTAATAGATGTTGCCTTTTATGAGAAGAGATTAATTGTTGTTTTGTTAAAATCAATTTAAATATTTTAAGCACTGATCCAATTAAAATTCTGAGTAATTCTAAATTTCCTATATATTATACGACATCCATTAATGCATTAGAAATTTTGTTGATTGGATAGTCAACCTTCCACACTAGAGTCAACCACATGTTTTGGATCACCTAATCTTTCAAGTAATTGTGATTTTGATGGAGTAACTCCCTCTAACAAGGATATATGTCTTCCTACATGGGTGGCATTGATGATTGAAGGTACTAATGTTGATGTAGATAATATAAATAACTTGAGCTAAATAAGAGGTCAAAAACAAAATGTTAGTGTTTCTTTAATGGAATGTGATCTCGATACATATCTTGATGCACATGGTCAACCAGAATGAGAGAATGCTATCCCTAATCAATATCATTTGATAATGAAGAATACAACTTGATATTTAGTTCCCTAACCACAAAGAAAGAATATGGTGGAATTTTTATGGGTCTTCAAGATGAAATTTACATCCAATGGTGTTGGTGAGAGGCATAGGGATCACCTAGTAGAAATGAACTTTTCTCTACAAGAATATATCAACTACATATATTGCAAATATGAACTATATTTGATTTATTTTTTTCACCTGTAGCTTGTTTTGGATGGGAGATAAATCAAATGGATTTCAAGTGTGATTTGTTGCATGGTGATGTCGCTAGTGATATGTTTCTAGAGAAACCACCAATCTTAGAGAATGATGGTAGTTTTCTATGTTGACTAAGGAAATACTTAAATGGTTTGAAACAATCCCTAGAGAATAATATTGATCAATTATTTTTCAAATTTGGTTTCAAATGATGTGAATAAAATCACGGTAATTATTGTTTACATGGAAGGAATGATAATTTAATAGTTTCAATATATGTGGATTATCTAATCATTACCGAGAGTAGTGCTAATCTAATTTTGGGTTTAATGAAACAACTAGAAAATACATTTAAAATTACCAACCTTGTCTTGTTTTGTTTCCTTCTGCACATCTGGGTTACAAATGGATGATGGTATATTTATTTATTAACCTAAATATTTCATCAATCTATTGAAGATACTCAAAATCAAGGATTGTAGATTGTTTTCTACACCTTATGATTTAGGAGTAAGGATGACTAGAGAGTGTTATTCTTTGAACATCGATGCTACTCTTTGCATGTAGATTGTTGATATCTTTATTTATTTAGATCATGTTTAAATTGATATTTCCTCTATTGTTAGTGTGGTCTCTACCTTCATGTTGGAACTGAGGAAAGTCACTTGAATTTTTGCAAGAGGGAATGCTCATTATATAAAGGGTACTTATCATCTTGGTATACAGTATTGTAGTGAGAACATGAACCATTAGTCAATTATACCAAATTCGATTGGGAAAGAGATGAATATTACAATAATTATACTTTTGGATATATATTTTATATTTACTTTGGACCCATAGTGTAGTCGTGTAAAAGGTAGAATCTGATCTATTTTTATACGACAGAAGATAAATATAGAGGTGTAGTTAACATTGGAATACAAAGAATGTTAATTGACATATAATGAGTGAGATATACTTTTTCTTTGAGGAGTCCACTATCATGTATTATGACAATCCATGTGTAATACAAGTAATTAAGAGCCATGTTACTCAAAATAAGATAAGTATATGGATCTTTATGCTCATTATTTTAGGTAGTTGGTACATGATGTCATTTTATTTTCTTATTTCACACTTATTGAATTATCTATTATCAAATAATTGACATTTATGAAACCTTTAACACAAGCTACATTTATGAAACTTTAGGCTATGTGGGGCTTCAGGAATCTATAATTATGGGGAGTTTTGTGGAGATAATTTAACCTCCTAATTCTCTAGCGAGTTATTCTGATTGGGGATTGTTAGAAAAACAAGTTCATCACACCTATAGATATTATAGATACAATTAAATGACAGTTGAAGCTCAATTAAGAGAGTTGTCTAAGAGGTCGATTAGGAAATTCACTAGTGCATAGGTCAAGGATAAAAATGAGGATATATAGGAACACCTTATATAATCGAACTTGAACATATATATATATATATATATATATATATATATATATAGAGAGAGAGAGAGAGAGAGAGAGAGAGAGAGAGAGAGAGAGGATCTTGTGGATCAATATATCATTGCAATCAAGTGTGGTGATACATAAAAGGTTTTGTTTTAAACACCACCTCTACTTGAAATTCATAACTCTTCACTTTTTCAATTCCCCAGTTCTCCAACATTATCAATACTTCCTATTTGTCAAGTCATTTTCCACATTATAATTGAATAAATTCTTTAAATATTTGAGAAAGTGTCAAAATTTTCCATTTTCAAAGAGAAATTGACTTCCTATATTATACGTAGTAGTTTCATCAAAGGCCATATCTAGATTTAAAATGTTGTTTTGGTGCAATTATCTGAGTCTCTCTTGTTATTTCAATTTATTTCAACATTTATCATTTTGATTCAGTAAAGGAATAGAGGGAACAACATAATAAATGCAACTTGCACTCTTCCCATGAAATAAAGTTACAAGTTGAAAGTTAGGTGATTGATCAAAACCATAAAAATGATTAGGTCATGCCAAAAACTCACTCTAAGAAGCTTAATGTCATATAAATTCATTTTAATATTTTTACAACTTATTCTATATTGAATAATTAGGTTAATATTAATGCCATAAAGATTAATTTTAATATTTTTATAACTTCTTGTATAATGAAGGATTAGGTTAGCATCATGTTCTATAGATAAAAAAATCAAATTAAGATTATGAATCAGAACACTTGATTTATCCTACTATTTTTTAGCATTAAATTCTTCAAAATAAAATATGACCAAAAGAAATCTAACATTCTTCAAAATGTTAAAAAAATAATTCAAATAATAAAAATTAATGTCCACTTCATTAAAACATTAAGTTGTTATAAAATATTTATGCCAAACACACTCTACACCCAAAAAACATAAGTTCTCTTTCATGTCAATGATTTACCATGCATATAGAGCGCATATACTTGTTTGGTGGTTTGATGAATATTTTATTAGTCCTTGCAAAAGGTATGGGACTATATAAATAGATTTTGCATTGTCCGCCAATTAGTTTTTTCGTTGACCAAAAATCTATCACTTTTTTTTATAGCTAAACTTTGTTCCAAGCGATTCAATTTGTTTTGTTGGACTTTGATTGGTCATTCAAAACATGATCTTATTGTTGGGCCAATGAAAACAATTTAATAAGTGATTTAATTGTGGTGTTGTAATGCATGTTTGGGAGGGGTGCAGGTACTAGTGTCAAATTTATGAGAGGATATCAGTTCCCGAAGCTTGCCATTGTGATGGATATTAAGTGGAGAATATGAAAATGTATTTATTATCATACAACGTATAGAAATATTTTAATAAATATAAATATATTTCTTTGTACTCTATGGGATGATTATGTTCGGGGAATTTTATGGATTTTATGGGTTTTAATTAAGTATTTTGTTCAATGCGATTGTTGTTGAGTTCTTTGTGTGCTAACATGATATAGTGTGCTACGAGCGAGAAATCCTAGGTTCTTCCCAAGTAGGGTAATAAATCATGTGCATCTACTATCTTGTGTTGACCATAAAAATTAATTTTGTGTTGATCGCCAATTAGATTTTTGCATTGACCAAAAATCTATCGCTTTTTCCATAGTTGAACTTTGTTCCAATAGATTCAATCTTTTTTTTTGGCTTCTGATTGATTGTTCAAAACAACATCTTATTTTCGGGCCATCAGTTACAATTTAAAAAGAAATTCAATTGTTTAGTTGTAATGCATGGTTGGGAGGGGTGCAAGTACTAGTGTCAAAGTTATAAGAGAATATTGATTCCAGAAGCTTGTCACTATGTTGGTTGTTGATTGGAGAATATGCAAATGTATTTATTATCATACAATGTATCGACATTTTTTAATAAATATAAGTAGATTTTTGTGTATTGTATGGGATGATTCTCTTAAGGGGTTTTTATGGATTGCAACAAGTTTTAACTAAGTTTTTTGTTCAAAGTCATTATTCTTGAATTATTTGTGTGCTAAAGTGATATAGTGTGATACAAGTGAGAAGACAAGGTTCTTAGGAAGGAGGGTAAGAAATCATGTGCATCTACTATATTTATTTGAGCCAACTTGGTTAAATACATATAGTAGTTAGTTTTGTTCATGTGTAGTGTAGATAGTTCTGTTGTGTTATTGGTTGAAATGGTTCGGTTTTTTTTTTTTTTTTTGTAGGGGTGATTCAAGAGGGCCAGGGTTTGTGGCAGAGAGTATGTAGGTTGAAGATAATTAAAGGTTGATAGGTGAAAATGGCATGTTTTGGTGTTGGAATTTTTCAAAACTATGTCAGAGGGTAAGAAATCATGTGTACTACGTGCAATATTGTTGGGAAGATTAGAAACTGATTTTTATTTTGCATAGTGTAATTAGTTCTGCTTGGTCGCTAGTTGAAATGGCTAGTGGTTGTTTTGTTTTATTTGCAGAGGCGTTTTAAGCAGGTCAAGGTTTCTTCTAGAAAATGTGAGCTTCAAAGACAATTCAAGATTGATATGAAAGAAATCAGTTTAAAAAAAAGGGGGTAAAATCATGAAGATGGGTAACACTTTTTCTTGTTTTATGATAATTTTATGCAGGAGCATCGTAAGCAGCCAACAAAGCAAGCACGAAGGCAAAGACACATGGAAATGCACCAACACACATTTTGAAAACGTTTTAAATTTAAATGAAGAGACATTAATGTAATAGCTAGGAGACGTATTCTCATTTATGTTTTGGAGGTTGTAAACAGATCTTGAGCGTTGCTCACATCTATCAGATAAAGAGGCATTTATTGTAATTAATGTAAAGTACATGTAGATTTTCATTTCTGATTTGATAGTTAGATCTGTAGGAGGGAAAACTGATAGAAAGACACCCTCGCTTGTATTATTATTATTATTAAGAAATAGAGAGTTATGTAAGTTGTTGAGCTGTAGTGGATAGTTGTAGAGAAGAATCCATGTACAAGAACACTTGAGTTAATATATGAATCTTTGACTCAATTTTCATGGTGTTATTATGATTGTTGTTTACATTTGTTGAATGGTTTGTTTACAAATGTTTTGTTTCTCTAATTATGCATTTATTTCAATGTTGTGTTATCTGTATGATTTCATGTTAAATGTATGAAGTCTGTGAGAGAGGAAGAATGAGTTTGAATTGTTTCTCTTCATGAGAATTCCTGCAAGGAGTGAAGTGAACGTCCGCAAGGTGTGCGTCGACGAAGTTCTGATTTTTATCTCAGAAATATTAGGAGAGATATTTTTGTTCTCATATCAACTAAAGTGTAAGGTTATCTCAGAGCCATACAAGGTGTGCGCAGGCAGGGTGAGGTCTTGGATTTTACCAATCCAAGAGGAATATTGAAAGATTGTTGTTGCAAAGAGTGCACATAGTCGAAGATCCAAATAACCAGAGGTTATTTGAAATTTCGACAAGGAGTGCATGCAGGGACCCTTTTGGAAGCCTTGAGTTTGCAAGCGAAAGATCAGAAGGGATAGAACCTTTGAAGTGTTCAAAGGGAGATGAAGGTTGAAATCATCTCGCAAAAGTCAAGTTCAAGAGGGAGGATGCCAAGGCATTTGGCCAGAAGTCCTTGAGAAGTTAAATCGGACGGTGGAATCGCTTCAAGAAAAAGTGTCAATTTACTGTGGGCCATTGGATCTGGCAGACCAACGAGAAGATTAAGGCTGACTATTTTTGGTATTCAGAAGCTAAAGAGGAATAGTGGTGATTGGATTGAGATCAATAAGAGGCATTGATTTCGTCCTTGAATTCCATCATTTCAAAGTTCGAGCATCAAAGAACATTGTGACTTGGAGTAGAGAGTCGTGAATTCCTGATTTGCGAAGTCCCAATCAAATTAGAGCCGCCATATCAAGGGAGATTTAAGCCATTGATTTACGACAAGGGTATATTGCAATTTTGGGAATCGGTGAAAGGAATTATTATGTAGCAGCTCGTCAATGTGTGAAGTTTCGGGTGTCGAAAAGAGTGGGCCCCATGTTTTAATCATAGGTCACATCAGAGAAAATTCAAGGGAGGAGTCAATATCCATTATCCCTTTCAGGTTTTCGGAGATTGAAGAGTCAAGGGGACTTACATCGGGATTCGTGAGGTCACAAAGTCCAAAATACCCTTTTGGAAAAGGTTGTGGTCATAGTTGTTGGTCACATGGGTGAGATTTAGAGCCTTGTGTATGTTCACACAGGAATAACTCATAAGGACCTGTAGATACACACACTTGTACGTGTGTTTTAGTTGGATTTCTTGTAGGGAATCGAAGAGTCAATTTGACTCAGGTGGAAATTTAGAATGATCCTAAGACCGAGAGGTCGCATAGACCTTGCTGAGGTAGGGGTGTGTGTCAGAGTGGTATCAGAGCACAAAAAAAATTCTTTTCTTTATATAGCAGAGAGAAAAGAGGATTTTTACATCCATGCCACTGAGAAGAAGAGGAAGGCCAATGCCTGATCCAGTAGTGGAAAGAGAGAGGCATGAATTACATTCCAGGCTTGATTACATGGAGACACACAGAGGTGAACAATCAACATTGGAGATATCAGTGAATCCGAAAGAGAAAATGAGGTTGGAGATGAAGAAGAAGTCACAACTGAAGTGTTGGAAATACTAGAACAACTGAGAGGGCGGGGTGAATCAGTTGTATGTGAGTTTAAACAATTTTAAGTTTGTTAAAACATTATTAATCTTTCTTCATGTGGTCATTAACAACATACATCATATGGACAGTAAAAGTAAAGACCATCAGTCACACATAAAGTACACACAGAGACATATTTTCACGAGGAAACCCATAAAGGGAGAAAACCTCTTCTTCTTCGAAATGATAAGAAGTCTTTTTCAGTTCTGTACATCATTTACAATTGAGCACCAACTCAATGTGAGGCTGCTACCTCTATTTTACAATATGGAACTTGTTTGAGAGCTCCAACTCTCTGGTTTCTCTAGCACCCACTAGAAGGAAGCACCAACTCCCTGAATGTTCCAGCACCAACTGGATGGAATCACCAACTTTCTGAATGTTCCAGCACCAACTGGATGGAAGCACCAACTTCCTATTACACAGGCTCCAACCTGTATAATAGAGAACACTTGTTCTCCCTGGCACCACCCTGCCAGCCTTGTTTCTTTGGCTACAACCATATGGAAGCTACAACTTCCTATGTTAAAGCTCCCACTTGAACCTCTGAGGACAACAGTCCTCCCGAGCACCTCCCAACCTCCCTAAAATATTAATGGCTAAATACACATTCAACTTTACAAATAAATCAGTTCTTACTAGTCTTTCTTTGTTCTGTAAATCTGGTCTTCTGTTCACTGTTCTGCTGCTCTTATCTTCCTTTGTCTGTTCAGCAGACATGCTCTGCATCAACTTGTTCAGTTATTCTACTCTGCATTTTCTCTTTCTGTCATTCTGCTATACTCCCTCTCTTTCTGTCATTCTGATCTTATGTTCAATCTCCTTCTGCGCATGCTCTCCTCTATTTTCTTTACAGTTTCATTCTTTTTCACATGCTCGATGACCAACTCGACACAGTCTATTTCCACTTATTTTATACAATCGAACAGACGATTCAACTTCCCATCTCCTTCGGCAAGAAAAATGACAACTGTCCCTGTAACTGAAATGTTAACACCTTTACCATCACGAGTCTGTTTTAGTTAACATATTCGTAACAAAGGAGTTAATTTCAAGAAGGAACGGTAACCCTCCGATCACAATCAAATCTTATCCGCAGCATTGGATAATCTTTATTATTATTTCCTTTTAAATCGGGTTTCGGCACTTTCAGTGTCGAGATGCACATGTACTCGGAACCCCCGATTCTTCGATCCCCAATGTGCTCCTTTATCGAGATTTAGCCCCTTTCGGCTACACAATGGTCCATGTGACCAGCTATCATGTGACTTTCACCATACCTCTCATCGGGGTTTTGGGGTTTACAATGATAATGTGCATACACCCCTTGGACCCGTGATATGCTGATTCCCGACTTCCTCTGTACTCCTTACACCTATCCTCCACTGACTCCTGGGTGGCCCACAGGCTATATGCCTTATCGAGAAATCATGTATTGTGATTTCGCGATGTCTGATGTTCAATGTTCTTATCAATACCAAAACCTGATCCCTGAAATTCTGTATAGAGCTGTGATCAACAGTCCTAGTGCAATATTGACTCAACGGTTGCGATTGAATCGCAATATCGTATTTTGCAATTGTAGAGTTTCTATTCCAGTGTGTTCTTGACATATCAAAGTCCCGATCGTCCAAATCCCGACGCTCCGTTACGCTGACAGCTGGCCTCCACTACGCCTCCTTCCTCCTGCTCTGATGTGCTGACAGCTGGCCCCCACTCATTGGGGTTTCACTAATCATGATTTCACAATGCATAAATCACTTGTCACCGGGATCCCTGATTCTCTGATAAACAAAACTCCGACGACGCCCGATCCTTTGCCACCTGTCCTTGCAGATGGACGGTCCCTATTCCTACGGTATTTCGAGACTTTCAATGTCTCGATTCACTTGTCCTCAGGAACTCCGATTTCCCGATGGGGAATATCCCGATGCCTCACCAGAATACTGACGCGTGTCCTGCCCAGATCAACGGCTAGGATTATCTCTCCAATATCCCGATGAGTTGTCCGGGATTTCTCCTCTGCACACTAGAGCTTAACCCCTGCGCGACTCTTATAAATCCGATGGCTGTCGGGTTTTCTTCTCAGATCCTACGGTCACTGACTCTTCTCCTACCGATTATTGCTGCACTGCTATTCATTGTTGTTGTCATCACTGCAACCACAACTGTACTTTCCATCAATGACAAGTATACGCTGATTCGTTCTCTGTTAACTGAATTTGCCAACAATCTCCCCCTTTGGCATTGATGGAAACACTTTCATTCAGACTCAACTCTCCTCTACATTTGACCATTCAGACTCTCCTCTACATTCGGCCAATCAGGCTCGACTCTGTTCCTGAAACATTTCGAACTCGACTCCTTTCTCCCCCTTTGACATCAATGTCAAAGAAGAAACATTCTTCCACTGATCTTGTTGCAGAACATACTCCCCCTGTCATCTATAAGCATTTAGGAAATTTACCAGATATTCAGTAAGAACTCTGCCTGACCAGGTGCACATATTAGACACAAGAGTTTATAACCCCCAACTTTTGATGAAGATATCCAAAAGGAGTTGCTGCTAATCGTTTAGTAAAGATATCGACAATCTGTTCTGTAGAGGGTATATAGTTCAGTTGAACAATTCTGTTTGAAACTTGTTCTCTGAGAAAATGATACTTTATAGGAATATGCTTAGTCTTGGAATGAAGAAAAGGATTCTTGGAGACACTTATGGCACTGGTGTTATCACAATGAATTGGGATAGGATCAGTGTAAGTTACCTTCAAATCTGCAA
>ML807645.1:17512-62619 GCA_009831015.1 Picea engelmannii
TCCTTGATGGTCCACATAGATCCATGTGTACTAACTGGAGAGGTTTTTCTGTTGAAGGAAAGTTTTTTGATTTGAATTGAGTGTGAGTAAGCTTTCCTATCTGACAAGGCTTACAGACAGAGTCATATGGATTTGATATCTTCGGAAGATCTTTTACTGCCCCATTGTTTTTGAGCTTGATTATGTGATCAAAAATTAGGTGACCAAGTCTCCTATGCCACAACCAACTTTCATCATATTTTCTTAAGTTGCATTCTTCTTCTTCTTCTTCTTTTAAAACATAGACATTGTTTTTTGTTCTTATACCTTTTGCAACTAGCTTACCTGAATCCACAGATTTGATTTTATAGTCTTTAGAGGTAAAAACAACTTCACATCCTCGGTCACAGACTTGACTGACACTAAGCAGGTTATGTTTCAAATTCTCTACAAGCAGCACATATTGAGCTTTTCTTTTTCCCTTATTCAAACTCACAATTCCTTTACCTTTCACCTTTCCTAGTGCATCATTTCCAAAAGTTACATTCACTGATTTTCTATCACTTAGAGTTAGAAACTTACTTCTGTCTCCAGTCATGTGTTTGGAGCATCCACTGTCAATATACTAGGGATTCTTTTTATTTTGAGCTGATAGCGCTAGTCCACATTTGTCATCTACTTTATTCTTCCAGACTCTGACATTTTCATCAATGGGATTCCGATCTGGGTTATATTTCTTTAAATGACAGTTTGTTGCCTTATGTCCATAATTATGACAGATGTAGCATTCTGGTTCACTGAATAAAAGGTCATAACGATTGTTATGCTCATAACTGTTGTTGTGTTTCTCCTGGGTCCTTCTTCCATTCATCACATGATTCATAATCTGTGATTGTTTGTTGCTTGGTTGTCTCAATCTTTGTTGTGGTAGATAATTATTCATTGAGTATCTTGATTGTTCATATCTAAATCTTAGAGAACAATTTATGGCTTTGTGTCCAAAATTAGAGCAGAAAAAACAATAACCATAGAAGAAATTTTTGTACCTTGAAAAAGTTTGTCTTCTTTGAGGAGGTTGATTTCTTTCATGTCGATAAACTTTCTGGTCTACAAATTCCGTTTTGGGGTTTTTCCTTTCATTCCATCTTGATGGATGATTTTCTTTCTTTGTCTTTGCAGAGTGACTGTTGTCAATGTTTGAGGATTTGACAAACTTGATAGATTCTATGTTACTTGGATGATCACTACTTATTCCTTCTTCATATCCCAATCTAGCTTTCAACTTTGAATTTCTTTGTTGATTTAGAATGGAGGTTAATTCTTCTGATGCTTTTATACTTGGCATATTTTGATGATACAGTCCTTTGAATTTCTCCATTTCTTTTCTAGTCTTTACTATTTCTTCTTCTAGGGATTCACATCTGAGTTTCTTCTCTGACAGTTGTTGTTTCAGTATGTCTTCTATCTTCTTTGTCTCTTCTAATTCCACTTTCAGCAGAGAAAAATCTTCATTAGGTTTTTTATTGTCTTTTTCAAACTGTGTTAACAATTGTTTTAGCTTTTTGTTTTTAGATCTGAGTCTATCAATTTCTTCCAGTGCACTGATTAGTTCTCCTTCCAAATCCACCACAGCTTCTTCCTCATTATCATCACTACCTGTGCTTTTATTACCATGATCCTCTTTGGCCATAAGTATAAATTCATTTGTCTTATCTTCACCGGATGAGTCACTATCGAAGTCTTCTGAGGAATTGTCATTATTTGCAACCAAACTTTTCTTCTTATTATATTTCTTGTACTTGTACTTTTTTTCATCATCAGAGTTCTTATCCTTTTTCTGATGGGGACACTTAGATGCAAAATGACCTATCTTACCACAGTTAAAGCATTTGAAGGGAAACTTCCCTTGATATTTTCCTGATCCTTTCTTTAACCTTCTCACAAATTCTTCCTCAATGTCATCAAATTCTGAATCAGTATCTTTGTCTGCTTTAAAAGATGCTTCTCTAGTACTGGATTTATCTTTTTTAATTCTCATTTCGTATGCAGTTAGAGTTCCTAGAAGTTGATCAGTGGACAGAGTTTTAAGATCATTTAATTCTTCTATTGCAGAGACTTTTGGATTAAATTTATCCGACAGAGATCTTAAAATCTTCTGAACTAAGAGAGAGTCATCAAACGCCTCACCAAGACCCTTCATGGCATTTACAAGTTCTTCAACTCTTAAAAAATACTTGCTAATTGTTTCATCTTCATTCATCTTCAGTTGTTCAAATTTCAATCTGTATGTTTGAAGTTTGGCATCTTTTACTTTCTCATTTCCTTCATAGCTGTTAATAAGTTTATCCCACATTGCTTTGGCAGTATCAAGATGCATAACTTTTACAAACTCAGCTTCAGCAAGTCCATTCAAGATATCATTCATCCCCTTATCATTAAAACTAAACTCTAACTTAGCATCCTTGGTGGATAGCACAACAAGCTTTGTATATCCAGTCTCTACTACATCCCAAGCATCAACACCCAAGGCCATTATATATGTTCTCATTCTAATCTTCCAGAAGGAAAAATTTGTTCCATCAAAAAGAGGGGGATTAGAAGTTGAAGTCCCTTCATGACTTGTCATGTTTAAGCTTGTAGATCTACCTTTAAATAAAAGGAACCAGCTCTGATACCAATTGTTGGAAATACTAAAACAACTGAGAGGGGGGGGTGAATCAGTTGTATGTGAGCTTAAACAATTTTAAGTCTGTTAAAACATTATTGATATTTATTCATGTTGTCATTAACAACATACAACATATGGAAAGTAAAAGTAAAGACCATCATTCACACATAAAGTACACACAGAGACAAATTTTCACGAGGAAACCCATAAAGGGAGAAAACCTCTTCTTCTTCGAAATGATAGGTAGTCTTTTTCAGTTCTGTACATCATTTACAATTGAGCACCAACTCAATGTGAGGATGATACCTCTGTTTTACAAGCTGCAACTTGTTTGAGAGCTCCAACTCTCTGGTTTCTCTAGCACCCACTATAAGGAAGCACCAACTCCCTGAATGTTCCAACACCAACTGGATGGAAGCACCAACATCCTGAATGTTCCAGCACCAACTGGATGGAAGCACCAACTTCCAGTTACACAGGCTCCAACCTGTATAATAGAGAACACTTGTTCTCCCTAGCACCACCCTGCCACCCTTGTTTCTCTGGCTACAACTAGATGGAAGCTACAACTTCCTGTGTTCAAGCTCCCACTTGAACCTCTGAGGAAAAAAGTCCTCCCGAGCACCTCCCAACCTCCCTAAATTATTAATGGCTAAATACACATTCAACTTTACAAATAAATCATTTCTTACCAGTCTTTCTTTGTTCTGTAAATATGGTCTTCTGTTCACTGTTCTGCTGCTTTTCTCTTCCTCTGTCTGTTCAGCAGACATGCTCTGCATCAACTTGTTCAGTTATTCTACTTTGCATTTTCTCTTTCTGTCATTATGCTATACTCCTGCTCTTTCTATCATTTTGATCTTATGTTCAATCTCCTTCTGCGCATGCTCTCCTCTATTTTCTTTACAGTTTCATTCTTTTTCACATGCTCGACGACCAACTCGACACAGTCTGTTTCCACTTCTTTTATACAATCGAACAGACGATTCAACTTCCCATCTCCTTCAGCAAGAACAATGACAACTGTCCCTATAACTAAAATGTTAACACCTTTACCATCACGAGTCCGTTTCAGTTAACATATTCATAACAGAGGAGTTAATTTCAAGAAGGAATGGTAACCCTCTTATCACAATCAAATCTTATCTGCACCATTGGATAATCTTTATTATTCTTTCCTTTTAAATCGGGTTTCGACACTTTCAGTGTCGAGATGCACATGTACTCGAAACCCCTGATTCTCCGATCCCCGATGTGCTCCTTTCTCGAGCTTTAGCCCCTTCCAGCTACACAATGGTCCATGTGACCAACTATCATGTGACTGTCACCATACCTCTTGTCAAGGTTTCGGGGTTTACAATGATAATGTGCATACGCCCCTTGGACCCGCGATATGTTGATTCCTGACTTCCTCTGTACTCCTTACACTTGTCCTCCACTGACTCTTGGGTGGCCCACAGGCTATATGCCTTATCGGGAAATCGCGTATCGCGATTTCGCGATGTCTGATGTTCAATGTTCTTGTCAATACCAAAACCCGATCGCCGAAATTCCATATAGAGATTTGATCAATGATCCTGGTGCTATCTTGACTCAACGGTTGTGATTGAATCGCAATATCGCATTTCATGATTTCGGAGTTTCTATTGCAGTGTGTTCTTGACATATCAAAGTCCCGATCGTCCAAATCCCGACGCTCCGTTACGCTGAAAACTGGCCTCCACTACACTTCCTTCCTCCTGCTCTGTTGTGATGACAGCTAGCCCCCACTCATCAGGGTTTCACTAATCACGATTTCACAATGCATAAATCACTTATCACCGGGATCCCCGATTCTCTGATGAAGAAAACTCCAACGGCGCCCGATCCTTTTCCACCTGTCCTTGCAGATGGATGATCCCTATTCCTCCGGGATTTCAACAATTTCGATGTCTCGATTCACTTGTCCTCAGGAACTCCGATTTCCCAATGGGAAATATCTCGATGCCTCACCAGAATACTGACGCGTGTCCTGCCCAGATCAATGGCTAGGATTCTCTTTCCAATATCCCGATGACTTGTCCAGGATTTCTCCTCTGCACACTAGAGCTTAACCCCTATGCGACTCTTATAAATCCGACGACTGTCGGGTTTTCTTCTCAGATCCTACGGTCCCTGACTCTTCTCCTCCTAATTATTGTTGCGCTACTATTCATTGTTGTTGTCATCACTGCAACCACAACTGTACTTTCCATGAATGACAAGTATATGCTGATTCGCTATCTGTTAAATGAATTTGCCAACATGAAGATGTCGTAGAAGAGTGTCTCTTTAGAGCTATTGCAAGAATCGGAGCCAGAGAAAAAATGGACATTTCGATGTATGAAGGAAACTTAGACGTTGAAGAGCTTCTAGATTGGTTTAGAGCTATGGATAGATACTTCGAATATGAGGATGTCGAGGAATATAAGCAAGTCAAACATGCCATCACTAGACTTATAGGGCATGAAGAACTATGGTGGGATGAACTGCAGGCTGACAGGTGTTGCAAAAGCAAGCAAAGAATAAAAAACTGGGATAGGATGGTTGCAAAAATGAAATCCAAATTTATACCTAGGGACTACCAGATCAATCTGTTTCGAAGGATGTAGAATTTGAGACAGAAGATGATGACAGTGAAAGAATACAATGAAGAGTTTTACAGGCTCAACATCAGAGCACGTCATCAATAAAATGATGATGAAAAGGTTTCCAGATAGATGAATGGTCTAAGATATGAGATTCAAGATGAAATAAGCATGATGAAAATTATAAATGTTGAAGATGATTATCAAATGGCCCTAAAAGATGAAGAGAAATTAGCCTAAAAGAAAGGTCAAAGAGACCGAGGTAGACGTCAGAGAAGAGGAAAAGCAATTGTCTAGGAGAGGACTCAGAAACTGAAGGAGGAAGAAAAGAGACCTCATACTCACTCTGAATGAGAAGGAAGTTCATAGGGGAGACAATATGTTGAAAGAAACAATTTTTCGCAAGCAAGACGAAGAGGAAGAGGCAGAGGAGGTGAGATAAAATGTTTTGGTTGTGGAAAAATTGGACACAAATATTTTGAATGTCCTGATAAGAAAAGAGATGGAGGTGAAGCTCACATTTCGGAAGCACAAAGGTGGAATGTTGAGGTAGAAGAAACTGAGGATGGAAGATCCTTAATGATGAGTAAAGTTCTCTTGAAGCCAAAGAAGGAGCTAGAGAACCCAACCCAAAGAAGCAGTCTGTTTTGGACTGCTTGCAAAACCAAGGATAGGGTATGCAAGGTAATAGTGGATAGTGGAAGCATAGACAATATATTATCCATAGAAATGGTAGAAAAGCTGGAGCTGGAGACTATTGCACATCCGATCCCATACAAAGTCTCGTGGTTACAAAAGCGACATCAAGTAACTGTCACTAAACAATGTTTAGTTTAAGTCAAGATAGGAGGTTACAATGATGAAATTTTGATGTGATGTCATTCCCATGGATGTCTGTCATCTTTTGTTGGGGAGACCATGGAAATATGACATAAATGTTGTTCATGATGGGAGAAAGAACACTTACACCTTGGATAAGAATGGTAGAACGCATATGTTGCTTCCAATTAAGGACAAGGAGGTGAAAAAAGAGATGAACAATACCATACTTCTCATGAGTGGGAAGGAACTTCTTGATGAAGTAAAGAAAGAAGAAGAAATTCATTTTGTTGTTGTGAGAAATACTAGAGTCATCTTGACCAGTACCAAGATAGATTATCTACCTGGAGATATTAGGGAACTGTTGGAGGATTTTGTTGATATCGTAGTGGATGAATTACCTTGTTCGTTGCCACCTATTAGAGGCATAAGTCATCACATTGATCTTATACCTGGAGCAAGTTTGCCAAACAAAGCAGCATATAGATTGATTCCGCATGAGAATGAAGAGGTTAAGAGACAAGTCCAAGACTTGATGGACAAAGGATTGGTTAGAGAAATTTTGAGTCCATGCATTGTACCTATAGTGTTATGTCCAAATAAGGATGGTGGATGGAGAATGTGTACAGACGCGAGATCTATAAACAAGATCACCATCAGGTACAAATTTCCTTTACCAAGGATGGATGACTTGATGGATTGCTTGAGTGGAGAAAAGTTTTTTTCAAAAATTGATTTGAAAAGTGGATATCATCAGATTAGAATGAGAGAAGGCGATGATTGGAAGACAACATTCAAAACGAATGAAGGGTTGTATGGATGTCTTTTCATGCCATTTGATTTCACAAACACGCCAAGTAGTTTTATGAGGTTAATGAATGAAGTCTTGAAAGATTTCATTGGGAATGTTGTGATTGTGTATCTTGATGATATACTGATCTTCAGTAAGACTGAGGAAGAACATATAAATAATTTAGCTGCAGTAATGAGGAGGTTACAACAAAATAAATTTTTGATAAATTTAAAGAAGTCATATTTCATGAAGAAATAACTCATTTATTTGGGTTTTGTGATCTCTTCAAATGAGTTGAAGATGGATCCTAAGAAGGTAAAAGAAATCAGAGATTGGCCATCGCCAAAAAGTATCTTTGAAGTTCGAATCTTCCATGGATTGGCTAGTTTTTACAGGAAATTCATCAGAAATTTCAGTGCGATATGTGCACCGATGATGGACACAGTCAAGAAAAGACATAAATGTTTTCATTGGACGGAGGAAGCAGAGAAAAGTTTCAAGTTGTTGAAGGAGAAGATAATTGGACAACCAGTTCTGTTTTTGCCAGATTTCGGCAAGACATTCCAGGTTAGGTGTGATGGAAGTTGATTTGCAATTGGAGCATTCTTAAGCCAAGACAACAGGTTGATTGCATACTTCACTGAGAAAATAAATGATGCAAAGATGAAATATTCCACGTATGACAAGGAGTTTTATGCAATCATACAGGCGTTGACAAATTGGAGACATTACTTGGTTCTGAAAGAGTTTGCCTTGTATAGAGATAACCATGCTTTACAATTCATAACTCGACAGGATAAATTGAACCAGAATAATGTAAAATGGGTTGAATACATGTAGAATTTTACTTTTGTCATAAAGCATATTTCTAGAACTTCTAACAAAGTTGATGATGCTTTGAGAAAGAAATGTTTGATTCTGCAGGAGTTTAAAGTGAAGACCTTAGGTTTCGATAACCTCAAGGAGATGTACAGAGATGATGCAGATTTCAAAGAAGCCTATGAAGCATATGAGAATCCATTTCTCATAGATAGGAGCCAATGGACTGAATATATGATTCAGGATAGACTATTGTTCAAGGGTAATCAGTTGTGTATTCCGAAGAGTTCTATGCGAGATAACCTCTTGAAGGAAAAGCATAGTGAGGGATTGGATGGACATTTCGGTCACGACAAAACGTTCGTGCAACTAAATAGCTCATATTATTGGCCAGGGATGACGATAGATGTTAATAAATTCTTGAATAAGTGCATAATTTGCAAGCATGCGAAGGGAAAAAGACAGAATACAAGGTTGTATCAACCATTTCCAGTACCAGAGAGGCCATGGGATGTGATAAGTATGGATTTTGTATTAGGAATGTCGAGGAAGCAAAAAGGATGTGACTCAATATTTGTGGTAGTCGATAGATTTTATAGAATGGCACATTTCATACCATGTCATAAAACTAGTGATGCAACTCACATTGAAAATCTATTTTTCAAAGAAGTTGTTAGACTTCACGGCTTACCCAAGATTATTGTATCGGATAGGGATACCAAATTTGTAGGTCATTTCTGGAGGACCTTATGGAAGAAGCTAGGGACTAAACTATATTTTATCTTAGCATATCACCCTCAAACAGATGGACAGATTGAGGTAGTGAATATAATCTTGGGGTATTTGTTGAGGAGTTTGGTAGTTGAACATCACAGCCAATGGGATCAGATTCTGCCATAAGAGGAATTTGCATATAATGATTCACCAAATAGGAGTACAGGATAGAGCCCATTATAGATAGTATATGGGATGCAACCAAGAGGAGTTTTTGATTTTAAGAACTTAGGACTGAATGAATTTCGGAGTGTTAGTGCAAAATATTTTGCAGCGAGAATGCAGGAACTCCATAGTAAAGTTAGAGAGAGGTTCCAGAATTCTAGCCAAGAATACAAATGTCAAGCAGATCATCATAGGAGAGAGCTTCAGTTTGAAGTAGGTGATTTGGTTTTGGCGCATATCAGAAAGGAAAGTTTCCCAAGGGGAACATATAATAAGCTAAAAGTGAAGAAAATTGGGTTGTGTAAAATTTTGAGGAAATTCGAAGCCAATGCTTATGAAATTGAATTACCAGATGGGATAGGAATATCACCCATATTCAACATAGCAGATCTGTATCCTTATAGAGAAGATGAAGAGGAAGGATCAAAGGATCAAAAGGAAGTCCAATGGGTTAAACAGATGCATGTAGCTGAAAATCCACAAATGAAAAGGATCATTGATCAGAGAGTCAACAAGAAGACCCGAAGGAAAACATATTTTGAATACTTGGTGAAGTGGAAAGGACACCTGATTGAATATGCCAGTTGGGAAAATGAAGCAGATATCCAAAGACATGGATAGAAGGTGCAAGAGCTCATGAACAAAAGTTCATGAATCTTTCAAGCCAAGGGAGTATGATGCAGGAGCATCGTAAGAAGCCAACAAAGAAAGTGTGAAGGAAAAGACAGCTGGAAACACACCAATGCACATTTTGAAAATGTCTTAAATTTAAATGAAGAGACATTAATGTAATAGATAGGAGATGTATTCTCATTTATGTTTTGGAGGTTGTAAACAGATCTTGAGCATTTCTCACATCTGTCGGATAAAGAGGAATTTATTGTAATTAATGTAAAATACCTGTAGCTTTTAATTTCCGATTTGATAGTTAGAGTTGTAGGAGGGAAAAAGGATAGTAAGACACCCTCGCTTGTATTATTATTATTATTCAGAAATAGATAATTATGTAAGTTGTTGAGTTGTAGTAGATAGTTGTAGAGAACAATCCATGTACATGAACACTTCAGTTAATATATGAAGATTTGACTCAATTTTCATGGTGTTATTATGCTTGTTGTTTACATCTGTTGAATTGTATGTTTAGAGTTGTTTTGTTTCTCTAATTATTCATTTACTTCAATGATGTGTTATCTTTATGATTTCATGTTAAACGTATGAAGTCTATGAGAGATGAAGAATGAGTTTCAATTGTTTCTCTTCCTGAGAATTCCTACAAGGAGTGTAGTGAATGTCTGGAAGGTGTGCATTGACGAAGTTCTGATTTTTATCTCAGAAATATTAGGAGAGATACGGTTGTTCTCATATCAACTAAAGTGCAAGGTTAGCTCAGAGCCATACAAGGTGTGCACAGACAGGGTGAGGTCTTGGATTTTACCAATCCAAGAGGAAGATTGAAATAATGTTGTTGCAAAGAGTGCACAGAGTCGAAGATCCAAATAACTGGAGGTTATTTGAAATTTCCGCAAGGAGTGCGTGCAGACACCCTTTTGGAAGTCTTGCGTTTGCAAGAGAAATATCAGAAGGGATAGAAACTTTGAAGTGTTCAAAGGGAGACGGAGGTTAAAATCATCTTGCAGAAGTCAAGTTCAGGAGGGAGGATGCCAAGTCATTTGGCCAGAAGTCCTTGATAAGTTAAATCAGATGGTGGAATCGATTCAAGAAGAAGTGTCGATTTACCATGGGGCATTCGATCTTGCAGACCAGCGAAAATATTAAGGATGAGTGTTTTCAGTATTCAAAATCTCAGGAGGAATAGTGGTCGTTGGATTGAGATCAACATGAAGCGTTGATTTCATCCTTGAATTCTGTCATTTCAGAGTTTGGGCATCATAGAAGATTGTGACTTGGAGTCGAGAGTCGTGAATTTCCAATTCGTGAAGTCCTGATAAAATTAGAGTCGCCAGATCAAGGGATATTTGAGTCGTTGATTTACAAAAAGGGTATATTGTGATTTTGGGAATCGACGAAAATAATTAGTATCTAGCATCTCGTCGATAAGAGAAGTTTTGGGTGCCGAAAAGACTGTGCCCCAGGTTTTAATCATAGGTCACATCAGAGAAAAATCAAGGGAGGAGTCAAGATCCATTATCCCTTTCGGGTTTTCGGATATTGAAGAGTGAAAGGGACTTACATCAGGATTCGTGAGTTCGCGAAGTCTAAAATACCCTTTCAAAAAAGGTCATGGTCATAGATGTTGGTCACGTGGGTGAGAGTTAGTGCCTTGTGTATGTTCGCACATGCATAACTCACAAGGACCTTTGGATACACACACTTGTGCATGTGTTTTAGTTGGATTTCCTGAAGGGAATCGAAGAGTCAATCTGACTCATGTGGAAATTTAGAACGATCCTAAGACCGGGAGGTCGCACAGACCCTGCTGAGGTAGGGGTGTTGTGTCACAATGTTTTATAAATTTTAACAGGTTCTTCAAATTCCGGTAAAAAAAATTATTGTTTTTATATACAATTATACTTTACTGTAAAAACAAAACTTGTGAAGAATTTTTTTAGCTTTGTACTAACTATTTTTCAATTTTTTTTATTGAGATTTGATATGTCAATTTGGCAATTGTTTGACAATATGTTCCTTAAAAATGAAGGGAAAGATAATGAGTTATTTTTTCCCACAACAATGTATCCATTATTAATTTTTTTTTTTTGAAAAATGAAATATACTGAAGCAATCTACAGAGACTCTATTTTCTGATGACTATAGTTTTTAATCTAATGGATGAATATTATAATTTCTAGAATTTTTTGAAGTTGACCAATTTGAAAAAGTTACAAATTTTAAACACATGTTTTCCTCCACCATGTATCTATGTTAATTTTTACTTAAAAGTAAAATCTAAAAATACCCTTTTGAAGAGAACAATTTAAGGATTATGAATACAGATTTTCCATAATTTTCCACTATTTATTTTTAGAGATATGGATTTCTCATTTCACCGAATCATAATATCACCTAAAAATATTATGGAGTGATTTTTTTATAAAATTAAATAAAATTAGATAAAAACAGTGAAAATGAAAAAACATTATACCCAATGAAAGTAGATTCAATTTTTAAAATGTTAGTATCAATTATGAAACTAAATTTTGGGTATTTGTAGGAGTCCGCTACCTCCAAAGATGAAGTAAGATGGAGAGAATTTGCAATTTCCTGCAAACAGTCCCTTTTTCAGGTTTTTGGCTGAAACCTACTTTTTAACGGAATCCGTTAAAAATAAACGTTTCGGCCCAAATATTCTTACCACGGGAAAATAATTCATCCGAAAAACATTGTACATGAATTTTGAGGGCACCGTTAAATTTGACGTGCAAATTTTCGACCAAAAAAATTCCCAGCAACATTTGTTCGGCCGAACAATTGTCGCTAGGAATTTTGGAGACCTAATTGTCACGAAAGTGTTACCCATATTCATGATTTTACGCAAAGGTGTTGTCAATGTTCAAGTGTTGTGTGTTGGGAGTTGCATGAGTTGTGGTGTTGGGCTTTTGTAAATCTATCTCAAAGGGTAAGAAATGTTGTGCATTGGGTGCTATATGGAAAGGAAGATTAGAAATTGGTTCTTATTTTTCATTTGTGGATATGAATATTCAATTATGTTTGTTATGTAGATTTAATTAGGTTGTGTGCTTGTTGTCTAATAGTATATGCTTGATGACTAGTGTAAGTGGTGTGTTTTGTTTGATTTTGTTCTGGTATTTTATTGGATCGTGTTCATGTTCCTGTAGTAACTGTGTGGGAAACAAATAGTGAAAGGTGTATAGTAAATACCTTTGGGCATAGTGCAATTAGGTCTAGTTGTTTATTTTGTTCTTTGTATAGGGTTTTTGCATGGAAAAATGAACATTGTGTTGGATCATGTTTTCATTGATGCCAATGGTTCGATTGATTGATGTCATTGATTGATGTCAAGTGATTGATTGATGTCAAAGAATTGACTGATTGATTATTGATGTAATGTAACATGTATTATCCTTGATGAGAATGCATAGATTAATATGGATCAATGAGTTGTCATTAATATGATGAAGATGGATCAATGATTTGTCATTCATACATGATGAAGATGGATCTATGTGGTTTCATTGGTATATGATGCATTGTTGGAAAAATGTATAGATGACTCATTATTGTCTTATCATGATTGATAAGGTGCACAAATGGATGAACTCCAAAGTGGTCCCCTTATGGTTAAAGCCCTCACGGGAAGATGCTCTCTAGATTGAGTTATCCTAAAAGATAGGTTGGGGGACCCATGCTTGTATATGGAATAATGAGATGAAGATCAAGGAAATTGTTGGTGAAACTATCCTAGATGGATAGTTCTTTTCATGCCATTTTTGGTGGTATGTGGAATGTCACATAACTCCTCATGGTTTGATAGTTATGGCCTTATGAAGATGAAGGACCCCCACATGAAGGCTTGAAGCCCCCAAGGTCAAAGAAGTCAAAGTGACCTAAAAGAAGAAATCATTATTTAAATGATAAATTAAAGTGACAAAGCCAAGGTAGATTATTTAAATAATAAATAGAAGTGACAAAATCAAGAAGGAATATTTAAATGATAAAGTATTGGAGAACTTTCTATTTATGGAAAGTGGTTAACCCTGAAATAAGGAAAATAGGTTAAGTGACTTAGAAATGGGTTAAATGACCTGAAAATGGGTTAAGTGACCTAGAGGATGAAAGTATAAATAAGATAGAAATGGTCTCTTGTAGATCATCATTTTTGTGGATGAATGGAGAGCTTCTTGTGAGAATATATTTTGGAGTATAGAAGGAGAGCTTCTTGTGAGACCTTATTGAGCATTTTTGGTGTGGAACACTTGAGAATATTGAATATATATAGGTGAATGAGGTAAACAAAGGATATATAAGCCAAATTTCATAGGGAAGGTGAAGAAAAGAGGGTCGGAATTCAAGGGAGGATAAATTATTTTCATGATGCTTTCTAAGGTACGTTATTTACAGGTCATCTCACCATTTTTGCAATAACATTTTTTAATATAATTATTTAGACTGTGATATTGATATTCCATTGAGGAAACATATTCAAGTATATGTGGTAAACAATTCAGCTTGTGGGTCGTTATATTTTTGGAGATAGACTCTGTGGAAAATAGGGTTTGTGGATAGTCTTGAAACTAGTCTAAAACAGGTGTTTCAGGTAAAAATGTCATAACTTCTTCATAAAAACTCACAATTTAGTGAGAAAAATTGTGTTGGTTATATTACAGTCTCTAGTATGTTTTGTGTCAGTTTCATATCTATTCAAAAAAAAATCCGTGCGGGTCACGCTCTACAAGGTCACTCTCTAGAATAAGACAGAATTAAGCAATGTATGCCATTTTTGCTATAACTCTTTTTATGAGAGGTTACAAGAAATGAAACATGGGGGAATTTCATAAAAAACACTGAATAACATTTAGTATCAATTTCAGATATTTATTCATTACGGGTACAAAGTTATGATTATTTGAAGTTAGGGTTGTTGACTAATCCAAAACTAGTCATGGTTGAGACAAGCAGTTGATGAGTTGGGACATACATGAGGTGTATACTTGATGATGTTCGTAAATATTGATGAGCCATTGTTGATGAGTAGTTGAAACATGATTGGTATATACTTGGTACATGGTTGGATGCACTTGTTTATGGTACAGGTTGATTACAGGTTGTTTGGCACAGGTTGGTGCATGGTTGATGCACTTGTTTATGGTACAGATTGATATATGTTGAGGATTGTTGTCTCATATCAGTTGGTGCTGAGAATGTAAGTTGAGACTTGCATATAGATCTGGTTCTCTTGTAGAGTTGTACTCTATTCAGTTGTTGCTGAAAAACCCCCAGATTGAAGTCCTTGTGGAGATGACTTGTTGATGATATATTGCAGATATATGTTGCTGATATGTATTCACATCTAACTGATTATAAATGAGAGAAATGATTAATGAGTAAATGTTAAGTGTTAACTAAGGATTTTTTTGTAAGAGGGAAGTTTTGGGAAAAATATCCCCACACTCATTCAACCCCCCCCTCTATGTGTGGTAGGTGTGTCCAACAATTGGTATCAGAGTCAGGCTTCACTACAAGCCTTAAAAATATTGAAGGAGATCCATAGACACACAAATGGATGATGAAATACAAATACTTGATGAGGAAAACTATTCTACTTGGAGAATAGAGATGAGAGTGTATTTGAAGACAATGGGAGCAACTATTTGGAAGGAAACCATTGGTGGATCAGTTTCGTTGAAGAAAAAGTCAAAGTTTGCAGCTCAAAGGGAAGGAAGGAAGAATGATGCATTGGCTCTCAATACCATTCTTAGTGGACTCTCAAGCCCTATCAAAGAGAGCATGGAACAATGCACTTTCTCCAAGGATCTATGGCTAAAACTAGAGGAGACATGTCAAGAAAAGAAAGAAGATGTTCAAGACCACTCCATCAAGATCATTAAAGGTAAAGAATCTTGAACTCTTGATTTCATATGTGGTGATGTTGAAGGAATTTAAAATGAAGGAAAAGAATCATGTGATGATGTTGGCAAAAAGGAAGATCTTGAAGATACTTCAAATAAAGGTAAAGAATATCCAAAGACTCTTGATTGCAATGATTCAAAATGTGATGATGTTGAATTTTTATCAAGTGAAGAAGATGATCTAAAAATAATTTTTGTAAAGTTTGATGATAGTTATCCCATGGAAAGAATAGAAGAAAATCTATTAGAACTTCAAAAATAAGTTGAAGAGGGTTTATATAGATATAGAAGTGATCATTTTTATACACATTATAACTATCTTTCGGATAACACTAAGAAGTCTCTTAGGAGGAGTCAAAGGCACATATTGAAGTTAAAGGGAATGATTAAATAACAAGAAGAGGTTAATAAGACTCAATTAGAAGAAAAGGAAGAAGAAATCACAAGACTAAAGAATGAAAAATAAGATATGAAGGTAGATGATGAGATTAGAAAAAGTTTTGAAACTATTATTCATCTCAAGACCCAAATTGAAAAATCCAAAAGTGTAGAAGAAACTTTGAAGAATCAAATAAATGAAAAGGAAGAGTCATGTCATAAGTTAGAAGTTGAAGTTGTTGACCTTATAAATGAGGTAGAGAAGTCAAACAAATTCTTGAATAGCTCAAGAATCTTGGATGAGATATTGGAAACTCAAAGATCACCATATGATAAATCAGGTCTTGGATACAAAGAAGAAGCTACACATGTTGAAGAAAACACCTCAAAGAAGCATGAGGTAAGTCCATCAAAAAAAGAAGACAATGTTGAAAAGAAACCATCTACACAAGGCAAGGAAAATTTCAAAAGAACAAAGCAAGGAAGACATCAAGAAACTATCTTTGGGACACCAAAGCAAAGGTATGAAAGTATTTTTCATGGGCATTATTATTCATGTAATGAATAAGGTCACAAAGATTTTGAATGTAGATCTTATGAAAGAAGATATAATGGAATATTTCATAACACCATAAGGTGTTGGAGATGTGATCAAGTAGGACACATTGTTGTTCACTATAACACCATGAGATGCTACAGCTGTAGTGGATTTGGCCACAAATATTAGGAGTGATGGAACATAAGAAGAAAGTCCATGATGATGACTTCACATAGCATGGATAGAAGAAGGAAGGAAGTAAGGAAGGGAGACATCTTTGAAAATATGGATGCTCAGAGCTCAAATTCTGAGGAGCAGGGACATCTACAGAAGTGGGTGAAGAAGATAGAGCAGCCAGAACAGAATGAAAGACTGAAGGGAAGTTAAAAAATGTCATCTACTAAGTCATACATGGGTGACAGTGGTATCAGTCGCGTACATACACAGGATGACCTTCTATAGGTCACGTACATACACGAGCTGTGTGTGCAACAAGTCACATATATGTGGTGAATCCTAAGGAAAAGGGATATGAACAAGGATTGCAGTTTGATGTGATGGTATAACTCTGTGATGCAGGGTCTGACATGGTTTATTGCAGGTTCTGACATTGTTTGTTGCAGGTTTTCATGATTCTATATTGGATTATGTAAGGTGATGATGTAAAATAAAATCTTGGGTGGATGTCACTAACCCATGAGTATGGATTAATGCATTTTCCATTGAAGAACAATGTTGGTTATGACAGTAAAGTTATCACACCTTGGTTATGTGATATATATTGATGATGTATTGGAAGCTTGCTTGTTGGAAAGCTTGATGCGTGCATTTAGCATATGGATGGGCTACACATTGGGACATGTGGTCGGTGAGTTGATGAGGTGATCATGTTGTACATCATTCATGATTCATAGCTTGATATATAATTGATACATGTTTGGTACACTCATAGATAGAATATGCTTGAACTACACCATTGGTACTACTTGATCAACACAACAATTGGTATTTGTTTAAGATACATGATTCTGGCACCTGGTTCATGATGGAGACATATCATGAGTGATATGACACATGGTTGGCATATTGGTAGATGCACATAGTTTACATATTGGTAGATGCAGATGGTTGGCATATCAGTAGATGCACATGGTTGGCATATTGGTGGATGGACATGGTTGGCATATTGGTAGACACACATGTTGGCATATTGATAGAGGCATATGATTGATACATTCCATGGATGATATATTTTGGCACATTTCATGATGTTTATGTACATGGTTGATGTACATAGATGTTGTGCATGATGAGCACACATTTTTGTACAGGATGTGCTTGCTTGATATTTTGATCATGAATTTTTATTTCATTGTTGACATATCTTTTGCTTCATGATGCTTGGTCTAACATGAGTTTTATGCATGAACAGGTCCAAGGATCAGTATATGGTAGCACATTGTTCATCTCGCAGAGAATATAGGGGATACATACCCATAGGGGGAGTCATTCTTCTTCCCATGATTCTAGGAGGATATATTCATCAGATGCATACCTAGAAAAGAGCCCTATATTTGAAGAAAGAGCATAGAGTCATAATTCCAGGAGGAGATATGGTCATAGGGGGAATATGTTCAATTTATTTTCAGCATTACATAAGAGTGATATCCCTTGTTCAAAAGGGGAGAGATTATTCAAAGGAAGATGAAAGGCACTCAGATAGGGGGAGAAGCCCCATGGAAATTTCAAGAAGGGGGAGCAGCCCCAAGAGGAAAATGGACCTTTTCCATTGATGTCAAAGGAGGAGATATAGTCACATTGATGTGATTGATGATTATTGATTGGGAGAGATAGTCACATTTGGCAGAGATAGTCACATTGACTATTGATGTAGAGCATGCCTTATCTACATGTTTACATCAATATTGGTATTTCCATCAATGCCAAAGGGGGATATTGTTGGATCATGTTGTCATTGATGCCAATGGTTTGATTTATTGATGTCAAGTGATTGATTGATGTCAAAGGATTGATTGATTGATGATTGATGTAATGTAATATGTATTGTCCTTGATGAGAATGCATAGATGAATATGGATCAATGAGTTGTCATTGATATGATGAAGATGGATAAATGAGTTTTCATTGATACATGATGAATATGGATCGATGTGGTTTCATTGGTATATGATGCATTGTTTGAAAAATGTATAGATGACTCATTATTGTCTTATCATGATTGATAAGGTGCACAAATGGATGAAATCCAAAGTGGTCCCCTTATGATGAAAGACCTCATGGTAAGATGCTTTGTGGATTGAGTTATCCTAGAAGAATGGTTGGAGGATCCATGATTGTATGTGGAATAATGGGATGAGGATCAAGGAAATTGTTTGTTAAAATATCCTAGATGGATAGTGCTTGTCATTCCATTTTCGGTGGTATGTGGAATGTCACATTGTTTCAGGATAAATCCATGAGTGCGGACACAAACCGATCTCCCTAGATCCACCTGGATCTAGAACAAAACAGGACAGAATAATACACCTTCCCTAGATCTAGACTATTGAATGAACTAAGAGATGAGGATCATGGACATACCTTATGAATGCTTTCCTTATATCTATGTTGTTCCAAGCTTCGCTCCGATGATCTTGTCCCATTCAGATCACAACAGTTCAAACCAATCGAAGAAAAGGCAGATTAATATATTCAATATCTAGTCTATACATATGATCAAGGAGTTATGTAATAAAGTGACATCATCTTTATGGGAAAGGGACATATTACTGTATTGAATTAATTGAAAGTGAAACTTACAACCTGAGACTTGATGTCATAGGTCTCCTTTCGATGGCTCCTAGCTCTGACACACACACTTTCTCATGCATGAAGAAAATCAACCACTTTTAATGACCTTGTTGTAGTCTCTTGTTGCTGCAGCATCAGTCCTCCATACAGTCTTGCACTAATTCCCTAATAAATCTCTAGCTAGCTTGCTGCTTGTTTGCTTAACCCTTTCCATGAGCAATCTCCTCAATATATAGGAGAATATAGATTAGTTACTTGGATAGGAAATGATCCCAAGATATCTGGAATGCCAACACTTGAATAACCATTCGAAGCCAACTCATGTTTCTAGAAGATTCCCTTCTAGAAGATTTGAGATATTATCTTTTTCCTTCCTTTGGAACATGTTTGCACCCTGGCTATTAGTTACAGTGCGAGAGGTTCGCACCCCAGCTTAAAGTAGCCTGTGAGAATCAAGCATTCTCGCAGGCAAATACATATGTAGCCTGCGAACATCCCTTAAAAGCATGATTTTGGAAGCAGACACATGTAACTTCTTTCAGGAAAGTATTCTTAGTGAAGAGTTTGATTTTATATCATCATAACATCATCATGACATCATCACAATGACCAAAATTGTGGATAACAGAATTCCCCCCAAAGTCTGAGAGTGGAATCAGTGACAGTCAATAGACTTTGTAAGATGCATGTGTGTGTCGAGAACCAAGAGCACATCTAATCGAAAACCTGCAAACATCCAAGCATCAACAGAATACAAGGTATACCAATTCCTGAGTTAGGCATCCCCATACTCAGATCACAGACTGATGACATCATAAACAAAGTTCATGGCCACCAATCATACACCATGGATCCATGCAGATATAATATAGCACAACCACTTGAATACACTATGGATCTGTGTGACAGGTTTTAATCAAGACGACATAGCGACGAAACATACACAGTGGATCTATGTGTCGCAAATCATACATACTCCATCGCAACCTGGACCATAAAGACAATATCCAGGGTCTTCAATCTCATCTCCCAGAGTACGAATCTAACCATGTGATTACATGTATCAAAGTCGAACATGGTAGAAACCACTTGATTACCGGTCATTGATGTAACCGTTAACAAGTGCGATGGAAATCACCATTGATGTCCATGACTCCCAAGGTACTATAGTACAATCCATTGAGTGTGAATAAATGAGTTGATGTCGAACACCCGACAAAATCTTTTGATCAGGGGTCAATGATGTAAACCCACTGTCGAAAGCAAGAAACTTGCCATTGAGGCATGCAAGCTCCAAGGTACTAAATAATTTCTAAGTCTTGATTCTGGATAATGTGTTGAAGTCGACGGAACAAGCCTCGTCACAGGAGGGCCTTGATGTATCCCCCATCAGTGAAACGAAATGAGTAACAGAGTTTGAAAGTGAAATAGAGTATGTGGCAATTGGAATTTGGACACAGGGAAGGCCAACACGGAATGAATGGGCAACTGCAGATGGCCGACTCAATAGAAGTTTTAGACAGACTGCTCTTGAAAATATGAATGACACGACCAATGATTTGGCAGCATTAACTCAAAGACGACACATGGAATGACCTTGTTATCAAATCAACTAAGAGGAAAATGGATTTCCCAAACCGGCTTCAAGTGACGAATAGGGGGTGTCATGTTCAAGAGCGACACTTACTGCCAATTAATACAAAGATGAAACATATCCCTTTCCTAAATTTTCCCCCACCATTTTTGGCAAGTACCTCTTTATTTTTACGCAAGCTTGAAGAGGATCACATATGCTTCTTGATATAAGTTCATCCTTTGGACGAGTCCCTTGGAGTATTGTTAATGAACCCTAGGAAGGAGTGGTTCGATCCCATCACGGATCTATCAATGTTTGTTTAACGAGTCCAGAGATAGCAAACTCAAAGGTTTTTCAAGATTATAGAGTTTGGAAAAACACTTAAAAGAGAACTCTCTCAGTACCTTTTTCGTACAATAGACCAACGAGACCAAAAAAGGGTTAAACTATCGCTCGAGGGACGCATACTTCAAATACTTTAACGAGCATGAAAATAGAAAGATCGCTCGACAATCTTCTCATGTTTAGAGAGTCTAAAAAGAGCTTAAAGTTAACTCCAGGGGGGTTCCTTTTTCGTGTAACCACAGCGAGCCCGGAAAAGAGATAAAACAACGCTCAATCACGTTCTTATATTTTTGACAAGCGCAAGAACAGATAAAAGGCGCTTGAGGTTTTATATCAAAACCATAGGAAACAAACAAAATCACACCACACCGCAAAAGTTTTTGTCCATAATTATTCGCATTGGGTACCTGCAACTCATTTTACTCACTTTCATATTAGTAATTAGGGTTAAATAATGAATAAACATGAAAAAACCCACTTTTAACATGGTAAAGAGTAAATAAAATAAATCCATAACACATTTTACCATATCATTTTACCCTTTTACCATTTGAGTGTAAAAACTTCCATTTTACCTTCTACCTTCATCGTCAATTTTCGGGAGCTTCGAGCCATCATTCTTCGAGCCGTATGCGGTGTTTTGGTAAGCTCTCCATGCTTTATCTTTTCATGGTTCAAATTCATGATTTCATTGGTTAAATTTCAAGTTTTGAGTTAATTTTTGAAACCCTATGCGTGTAGAGGGATTCTCGCAGGCTGCCCATACGGGGCCTGCGAGAATGCCTCATTCTCGCAGGCGGACCTAAGGCAGCATGCGAGAAGTTTGTACTGTGTGCCATAGGTCACCTGCAAACAACGCAAAGTTCAAAAAAGTTTGTAATGTTTAGCCAATAAAAGGGGTTTATCCCATGAAAGAGAGTTTTAACCATCTTCATATGTTCCCCATGCAGGTTTATAACCATCATAATGGTGCTCGAATGGAGAGAATGAGAACACGAGGATGATAATGAAAACGCCGAAAATCACCCTCCGACCATTGCTTCCTTAAGAGATTACGGTCTCTTGAAGTATTTCCGCATACTGGGCATGAGAGCCCAAGTTCGATTGCTAGAACACTTAGTACAGATGTGGGATTCGGATCAGCAGGTTTTTAATGTCGGAGCTCACACATTGACTATCGAAATTGAAGACATCTATTTCTTGACTGGGCTATCCAGGCGAGGGTCCTATGTCAGTTTGACTGGTAGCCGAAGGGGTGGTTTAAAAATGAGTGAGTATTGCCAGGAGTACTGCGTGCCTGAGGTTGAACGACAAAAAGGGAAAGTGGCCATTTGGGGAGTGACTGATATAACTCTCCGTACCACTCTCTTCACTATCGCTCAGATGGCAGGAAGTGCTACCCCACATATGGCTCTGCAGATCTATTTTCAGTATGCCATCGAGTGTACTGAGCCTTGGGTCTTCAAATGGGCTGACGCAGTTTTACGCAGTCTCAAAAAACAATTGACCAAATGCAGGCGTGGAGATCTAAAATAGTTGGGTTATGGATCATTGCTGGTGTCCTTCTTCTGTGAGAGGGTCCCAGTGTTTAGACTTCAGGCTGAGTGGCACTTTCTGGGTCCCAGGGATCCACAGATGTTACGATGGTGTCAACTCATGGCTAGACATGTGGCAGGACCGATCGTCAGGTATGACGATCTCTTCTTCGAATGGCTTCAAGGCCAAGTGCTGATGATAGAAGATTATGCATACGCTGGCTTAGATTTCCGTGGTGATCCTGACCTTGCACTACTTGAGGATGCACAGTGGGGAGACCTCGGTAAGAAGTACACCAATTTTAATTTTTTAAATGTTTTTGTATTTTTAACATATTTAAATGTTTTTGTTTTATAGATTTATCCAAAGACTAACACCAAATTTTTATTGATAACACAGACGTCGGGGCATACAGACCTGCGGGTAGTTCTCCTGTCCAGCGTCGAGGAGAGGAAGCAATAGCAGTTCCACAGTACGTTAAGGACTATCTGACAGTGGAGCAGAACTTAGAGGGTCTGATGGCAGACGTTCCAGACATGACTCTGGAGGAGATTCCACGACGCGATCAACGTCACACTGTGGGAGTCTCTGCCTCTATGGGTTGCTTGCTTCACAGAGTTGCTAGGACATTAGTGTGCTATCGTGAACATCATTGATGTCATTATGTAGAAACCATGGGCTTCAAATTTTGATATTTTGGTCTTCGAATATATTTTGTAAAAACAAACTTTGATCGTTATATATATACATGGTTTCTACCAGCTTATTTTACACTGTGTACATTTTAATGTGTTTAATTTATAAGTGATTTAAATGCCTGTCCAATACATAATTAGCTAAAGCATCTGCCAATGTATTAAGACATATAGGAATATGTTGATATTCTATGTAATCAAAATTTCGTTCCAAGAGGTGAATCCGCAAATATACCCTTAATAAAGTAGGACTTCGAATAGAATATACATTAATGAGCTGTAGTACTACCAACTGCGAGTCAAGTCGAACAACCAAATGGCGAATTCTGAGAGAGATAGCATCAACCAATAATTCAACCATGGCGCTATACTCTGTGATGTTGTTGGTTTCTCGGCCAAGACATATACCTCGTAGATATATGAGTTCATTTGTCAGGGCATAGATTGCCCATGTAGCGAAAGCTAAGTTCCAAGTACTACGGCTAGCACCGTCGGCGAAGCCAATGTAAGGTAGCGAAAACTCCGACATCTGGCAATCAAACACAATGTCACGTAAGGGTAGAGACCAGATAATGTAAAAAACAAAACTAAAGTAACACACACATGCAGTATGATACATAAAATACAAGTACTCATGCACAAATGACTTATGCATAGTACTTCTTTAAGTACAACCCATTCCTAGGTTCACTCAAAGGTACATCATCATAATCAACTAGTTCATACGCTCCTTTTTCCAACACTCTGCTAACAATGTAAGGCCCATGCCACATTGGTTCGAATTTCCCAGATCCTAGGACATATTTATCTTGTTCATATAGAAGAACAAGATCTCCTTCAGAGAAGACACGAGGCTTGACATGCTTGTCATATTGTGCCTTAACACGTTTCTTCTGGGCTTCTATTACAAGAGTAGCGTCACGACGAGTCTCGTCTAATCGCATCAAATACAACAGACGTTCCTCTTCGGCAGAAGTATTAGGTAAGAGTTCTACAACTAGCTTCAAATATGGTATCTCACATTCTATTGGCAGAATGGCTTCCATGCCATAAACTAATCGAAAAGGTGTGAATCCCGTGGCAGATTTAAGAGATGTCCGATACGCCCACAATGCCAAAAATAACATCGTTTGCCAGCTGGTTTTATGTATTCCTATCATCCGTCGAATCATAGTTATAAGCACCTTATTAATGGCTTCGACCTGGCCATTAGCCTGTGGATAATAGGGCGTCGAGCTATCATGACGAAGGCCCAACTTCTCTGTAAGTTCATACATCATATAATTCCTAAAATGACTATCGTGATCGGTAATGATAGCTTGAGGAACAAAAAAATGAGTGATGACATGGTTGAAAAGAAATAACGTTGCAGTCTTCCCAGTATTATCAAATGTCGGCATCGCCTCGGCCCACTTTGTGAAATAATCAACCGCTACAATAATATAACCATTCCCCCCGGCCGAGTGAGGGTGACATGTCATGAAATCAATGCCCCATTTAGTGAAAGGACCGACTGAGAACATAGGATGAAGGGGAGTAGGATGCGACTGAATCTTCTGATTATAGGTCTGGCAGGCATGACACTTCTGAATAGAAGTAATGTAGTCATGAAACAAGGAGGGCCAAAAGTAACCTGCGCGCAATATCCTCTGGGTAGTAGCATACCAAGACATATGACCACCACATGCTCCTGAATGGAAGTCATTCAAAGCTTTCTCAGCTTCTTCAAAATTCAAACAACGCCGAAAGACAGAATCAATGCCTTGACGGTAAAGAGTATCGCCAAGGATAATATAATAACATGCTTGATAACGGACGCGACGTCGTTCGTTACTGGACAAAACCAGCCGAAAATTTTGAGTTTGGAGATATATAATGATATCTCCATACCAAATATCGTCGGTATTGATAAGGAAAAGTGACTCATCAGGTAACGAATCAACTGCTACCTTTTCCGTGGCAGTGTGGGGAAAATCACAAATTAACTCAGCGAAAACTAGGGATTTCTTCGACGTGGCGCGATCGAATTCCAAATCGAACTCCTGGAGAATAACAATCCACTTGGAGTACTTTCCCCCCAACAATTGACGTGTCAATATATGTTGCATGGGGTTATAGTGTGAAATCACTGTAGTCTTCCTGGAGAGAATATAATGACGAAAATGTTGAACTGCTTGAACAGCAGCCAAAGCCAGTTTTTCAACATGTTGGTACTTGATTTCCGTGGATGATAAACTTCTACTCAAGTAATAGATAACATGTTCATCGTTGTTATCATCCTCTTGAACGAGGACCATGCCGATAGTATACTCAGACGTAGCTAGATAAAGAAAGTAATCTCGACTATAATCCGGAGGGAAAAGAAGAGGAGCTTTCGTGAGGGATAATTTCAAGGCTTCAAAAGCGTTATTAGCAACCTTATCCCAGACAAACTCTAAACCTTTCTTTAGAAGACGTGTAAAACCCCGAGTAATCTTAGCGTAATTCGGGATGAAACGATGAAGAAAGTTCACTTTCCCCTGCAAACTTTGTAACTGGCACAGTGAAGAAGGAGGAGGGAGATTAAGAATCGTCTCAACCTTGATAGGATCTACCCGGATCCCATGGCGTGAAACAATGAAACCGAGGAGACGGCCGGATTCTACGCAAAAGACACATTTATGAGGATTCAAGCGAATGCGATAGAATCGACAACGAACGAAAATTGCTCGGATATGAGTAGGGTGATCGACTCGATGTAAAGAGTGAGCCGACAAATCGTCCAAATAAGGTTGAACGATATGCTTGATATCATGAAATGCGTAAGACATAGCATGTTGGAACGTTGCACCTGTGTTCTTTAAACCGAAAGGGAGTTTTATGTAGGCAAAAGTTCCCCAAGGAAAAATAAAATCCGTTTTATGTTGGTCCTCAAGAGCGATATTGATTTGATTATAGCCGGAAAATCCATCCATGAGGGAAAATATTTCACTACTGGCACAGTCATCGATGATTTGGTCAACGAAAGGGGTTGGAAAATTTTCCTTTGGACAAGCTTTGTTGATATCTCGATAATCAACACAAACGCGTATACTACCACCTTTCTTATCAATCGGTACGGGGTTAGAAACCCACTCTATCAATGCCACTGGATAAATAAAACCGGCTTTAAGAATTTTTTCAACTTCAAGTTTAATGGCTGTCACTTTACGTGGATGAACAGGACGGAGGTGCTGTCGGACTAGTTTAGCTCTGGGGTATGTCTTAATTTCGTGGACCACAATAGCAGGGTCAATACCTGGCATCTCTTCGTAACTCCAGGAAAAAATATCACAGAATTCTTTAAACAAGGAAGTATAAGTGACAATTTCTTCGGGAGAACATGAAGCTCCAATATGAACATTCTCGACTATTCCAGGTTTCACTGAAATATCTATGGGTATCGTGGGCGAAATTTTACTGAGGTTCCCTTCCGCAAACACATCACATGTAGAGTGGGGAACCGTGGATATAACAACAACGGTCGACGTAGTCGAAATCCACTAATAATTCTCAAGAGTCTGTTGTTCCAGAAACAGTATGGAACGATGATGCCCATCATCCCAAGGGGTGTCTTCCATGACAGACATGATCATCTCATCAGTGGGAAAGACGACACGAAAAGGATCATGAAACAACTCATCAAAAGAAGAAGTAGTAAGGTTTTCTGATTGAATGGCTTGATAAGAAGACTCAACCGGACTTAATGACATGACGTCGCCGAAACGAACATGATCTCCAGGATCAGGGACTATCCAAGGGTCGTCAGACACAGGGAGTTCATGAGGCACTGAAGAGATCATATTAATAGAAGCAACTGATGGGCATGGAATATCGGGTGGTGGTGGTATGGGAAAAGTACCCATTAACGAAGAGTCTTTTAAGAGACCGACTCCAACATTCTCATAACCCGGTGGGGTTTTAGCTATGAACGACACGTTGCCAGTGCAAGTATTGGCATTAAAGAAGGCAAGTTGATCAACCGTAACCACTTTTCCTTGGTGAGGAAATCGTAGGACATGGAAAAGGGTTGACACAACAACACACATAGAATCGACCCAGCTACGACCAAGTAGAAGATTGTAATCTAGGGGAGCATCAAAAACTTCCACTTCAACCTGGACGGTCTTACCTTCGAGAGTAACAGGCAACGATGGGAGAACGCCGTAAGGCTTAAAACTAGAGTCGTTGAAGGCTCTCAAAGTGTTTTGTGATTCACTTAAAGGGGGAGAGCCAATGGCTTTCCAACAAGAAAAAGACATTACACACGTAGAGGCCCCCTCATCTATGACAGTCTGACAAATTCTCTTGTCGACAACAACAACTTGTATTTGAAATGAAAGTTGTGGGGGTAACCTTGGAATATGGTCTTCCAAGTCAAAGACTATCAAATTCGTATCTGTGGGATCAATTCCACCTATAGCTTTCAACAGAGCCCTTCGTTGTGCAGGACAAGACTGAAGGACTTCAAGGGAAGACATCGCTGAAGGTGCTTGGGCCAGATCTTCGACAATGCTATAGTTCTGGGCCGCACGAGCATGAGGATTGAATGCCAATTTCTTAACGACACCTTTCGGGGGTGGTCGTATAAATGTATCAAGGCTCGGTCGTTCGAGATGAAGAGGACCGTTTGCAGATGGATTCGGTGGAGAGGGCTGTACCAGATCAGGAGGTAAGTCGTCAACCTTCTCCTTAGAAGGAGTATAGTCTTTAGCTCTAGTGGTAAGTGCAACATTGTCTTTCTTGGAATCACCGGTGCACATCAAAACATAAGATGATGTAGAAGTAGAGGGTTGGTCATGGATGACCAACGAAGCCTGTTTTTGAGACGGGAAGGGTTGGGATAAGACTGCCGGTGTAGAGTATTTTGGCTGTCCTTGAAGGAACTTGTTAACCTCAGCACGTCTCGGACAATCTTTCATGTAGTGATCGTCACCACAGATAAGGCAAGGGTAGCATGGTTTGCGCTTATCTCGGTTTTCAACAGGGGGGGGTTTGGTTTTCTCATTCAGATTAGTAATTTCACTCTCCTTATTCTTGCCTCTCCCTTTCTTGGATTTGTTCTTACCGGTCGGCATAGACTGAACAGTGTTCACTTCAGAGGTTTTACCGGCGGGAGGAGTAGGAGACGGAGGATTTTGAACATTAGAAGAATTGGATTTAGGGGTCGTGTTTGAAACAGAATGTGATTGGGCATGAGTAGTCCCAATCACACCATCATATGCATGTGAAGAAGCTAGGGTGGTCGAAGCGGTGGAAGTACCAGGATGAGGCAAGTTTGGTAATAGATCATAAAGAGTTCCCGTTTGCGAATAAACGAGACAAGATACTGAGCACGACTTATAGCCTTCTTTTCTGTAACAACATCGCCCATAGCAATGTCTTTACTGATTTTGTTCACAAAACATTTTGTAAACCACTCTGCCAATAACTGATCAGGAAGCTCAAGTTTAATGAGACATCGCCTCCTTCGCCACTCATGAATATGATCAGATATATGAGCTTGTATTTTTTTTGAAGAAAGTTAAAATCTCAGTCCCAGTATCGTAACGGATCGGTAACTGGTAATGTGTGAGAAAAGCCATGGCAAGGGTGTGAAAATCAGAAAAGAAACCTCATGGTAACTCAATGTACCACTTCGCAGCAGCTCCAGTGAGGGTTCATTGAAAAATACAGAGACGAATGGAGTCGTCCATTAACGAATTAGACGAACACCATAAATGAAAAGTCATGACATGATTATTAGGTTCCTCTCCCGCCTTGCCATCAAATTTCGGGATGTCCGATAGAATCTTTGCAGGAATAGTAGGCCATTGGGGAGAGTGACGGATAGGATCGTTGATAATCCTAGACAAATCAGGCAAATCCAAAGTAGCAAGAAAAGGCAACTGCTGATTCACTTGTGGGTACTGATGACTTTGGGGTGGAAGCCCCGTTGGCAGACCAGTAGGAGCATAAGCAGACTGTCCGTAGAGGGAAGCTCCGGGTTGGTTTGGTGGTGGTTGGATAGGGTAGTAGCCCCAAGGATTAGAACCTTGAGTTTGAGAAGGGACCTGAGGTTGGGAAGTTTGACCCGAACCCCAAATAGGATTAGTCACACCTGGATATGGTTGGCCTACAGGAGGGACTGTTGCTTGCCCCCCAGCAAGAGGTATGTTTCGTAAAAGCTGTTGCCAATACTGGGCCAACTCAGGAGGTATGTTTTTCCCAAAAGGAGAGGTTTGTCCCCCTACCGTAGGTATAATTCCCCCCGGGATTTGTGTACCAACCGTAGGTTGTGTGGTAACTATGTTATGTCTCGGAAAAGGAAAAGGAATCATACTACCCTATCCACCAACCGGAATGTGAAAGTTTGGTGCAACAGTTGGGATGGTGCTACTAGTATTAGGATTTCCAGTAGGAAACTGAGGGAAGGTCAGGATGAAACTGGGAATATGATGCCCAGGAAACTGAGGACCACCTGGAGAACCAACTGGGGTTTGTGGAGGCTTTGGATAGGAAACATTCAACAAAGGATTCAACGCCTGGTAACCAGGGGGTAAATTAGGGTTGACCTCAGGCATTCACTGGGTGTTGATAGGGGCAAGATTAGTTGCAGGAATATTGGTTTGGACACTCGTAGTATTCGCGATATGGGCCATCTTGGGAGGAAGAACAAAGCGATAAGTGGTAGTCTCGGGTGTAGTCTCTGTCTCAGGAGACACAGGAGGGTTGATTTCGTAAACAGGGGGTGACTCTGTACCGAAAAGAACTCTACGGTAATTATCGAACCAAAAAGGATCTTGGCCTACTACACCGTGAGAAGGCCCAACAGTTGATTCAGAATATGTAACAACGGTTTCTTCAGAAGGATTTAATCGTCCAACAGGTCGTTCACCACGATGAATGCAATAGTCCTCTATAGTATTGGTAATTCGAAATTCAGCAAGAGGATCAGTGAGTTCTACTTGTGGAGGTGGTGTAAAAAATTTTGGGATGTCACTTACATCCACGTGTGGTAGAGTAACCAGGGGGATTTCACCCGGACGAGGAGAGTCTTCAGGGGTACCCTCAGGTGTTGTTGTATGCAGAGGTTGTGAAGCTTCCAGATGTTCCAGGGACAAACCTTGCATCCTACGTGAACGTCATGGGGGAGCAATTGTAAACAAGTAACAAATTCCCCAATGAAAATCCTATGGTCCACTTCGAGAAACAATAAGCACACACTAGTAAATAAAATCTAGAAGCAATCACCAAGCAAACAATACCTTCTAATATCGAAGCCACTAGTTGGTGATGAAATCCAACGTCGCAACAACGAGACGAGAAGGGGCAGGGCTAAGGTGGAAAAGTTATGTTGACGACCTGCTTAACAAACTTACGCCCTGGTGCAAGATCCCACACACAATCGTGGGTATACCCTCTCAGGAGCCCGAGTGAGTTTGATCAACGTCAATTCCAGGTACCGTGAAGACTTTCCCCTCCACAGTGACCTTGGGTAAGAACCTAGATAGATAAGCCACTAAGGTCACCACAAACAATAGTACAGCCTGGGGGAACAGTCGTCAGTCCGATCCACACGCAAAGGCAGGGTACCTAGCCTGAAACCAACTCAAAGGCTTCCACTCATAATTGTGGGTATACCTCAGAGTGATCCCCATAATACGTGCAATCTCTACACCGATGTCAACAAAGCAGGGTTAGTAACTCTTCCAACATCAATGCGACCTAACGCTTGACCCTTGTGTTAGAAGGGCTTCCCAGGACCATATGCTTCCAATGGAATTTTACACTCCCTAACTCAAGATGCTATCGTGTGTTTTTGAGCTTTTGGAGAGTGTATCTCTCTTCCTACTCCAAAGCACTAGCCTAGCTAAATTTTGGTGTAAAAGAGCCCTAGAAAAGAGTTACTAGGTAAATTTTAATATTACGCAATGTTTTTTAAAAGCTGTTGTTTACTCAAAGGTAATGGAAGTGAAACCCGTGATGAATGACTCTGACCCAAAAATGCAAGGACAATGATGAAATATAATTCTTTTCATTCCATGAATCCTAGTTACGGGAGAGAGAGTATCTTCCAAATCAATCTCAATACTACAATGCAAATGCAATGCTCAATTTCCGTTCAGATGCCAATGTAAACAATCATATATCAATGAACGATTTCCATATGTCTTTTTCAAACAAACTCTAAAAACTTGATTTTCAATGTTTTCGAAAAGGCAAAAACAAACTCTTGAAAGAAAACTTGTTGTTCACTTTCCAAGAAGAACTCTAATTAACGAGAAAAGAAAACCAAATCATAAAGACCCAAACAAACAACCCAATCCAAAACTTTCAACGAAAGTAAAAACAAAAAGCAAACCAACGAGTTCCTCAATGCAAATGAAAATTGTCCTTTTGAACCACCAAGCACATGAGAAACACAAAGCGCTTGACTCTCTACCAATCACTGGTTCTCAGTCAATCAGACACACTCAACTCCAGAAGTCAGAGAGAAAGAAAATGCCAAACAAAGCCAAGACACGAAAGTCAAGCTACCAAGGGCAAGAAAGACCTAGAAACCCTAAATCTGTTCAAGCAAGCAAACTACAGCAAGAGATGCATAAGTCAATGACCCAATAATCCAAAAAGACACAAATCAACTGTTCTGAGCAATTGAAAAAGTCAAAAATCAATTTCCAAAATTTTCAAAATTCTGCTCGCAGGCCAACAGTGATGCACAGTGTGAGAAGCTAGTGTTCTCGCAGGCCACCATGGAGCAATGTGCGAGGGGTTCGCACTGGACTATATATGCAAAGTGTGAACTTGAAAGGTTCTCGCAGGATGTCAATGTATACAGTGCGAGAATCCCTGAAAATAATGAAAAATTTGAAAATGCAAGCAAAATTCAAGTTGGCTTATAGACCCAGAAGGTCTCTCAGGATATCCTGAGGACTCAGACACTGCCAAAATAGGAGAAAAATGCAAATAGAGAAAATGGCCACAAAAAATTCAAAAACCATAAATAAAAAGGGATAGTTCCCCAGCGGAGTCGCCAATTTTGTTTCAGGATAAATCCGTGAGTGCGGACACAAACCGATCTCCCTAGATCCACATGGATCTAGAACAAAACATGACAGAATAATACACCTTCCCTAGATCTAGACTATTGAATGAACTAAGAGATGAGGATCATGGACATACCTTATGAACGCTTTCCTTAGATCTTTGTTGTTCCAAGCTTCGCTCCGATGCTCTTGTCCCGTTCAGATCACAATAGTTCAAACCAATCGAACTAAATGCAGATTAATATATTCAATATCTAGTCTATACATATGATCAAGAAGTTATGTAATAAAGTGACATCATCTTTATGGGAAAGGGACATATTACTGTATTGAATTAATTGAAAGTGAAACTTACAACCTGAGCCTTGATGTCATAGGTATCCTTTTGATGGCTCCTAGCTCTGACACACACACTTGCTCATGCATGAAGAAAATCAACCACTTTTAATGACCTTGTTGTAGTCTCTTGTTGTTGTAGCATCAATCCTCCATACAGTCTTGCACTAATTCCCTAATCAATCTCTAGCTAGCTTGCTGCTTGTTTGCTTAACCCTTTCCATGATCAATCTCCTCAATATATAGGAGAATATAGATTAGTTACTTAGATATGAAATGATCCCAAGATATCTGGAATGCTAGCACTTGAATAACCATTCGAAGCCAACTCATGTTTCTAGAAGATTCCCTTCTAGAAGATTCAAGATCTTATCTTTTTCCTTCCTTTGGAACATGTTTGCACCCTGACTATTAGTTATAGTGCGAGAGGTTCACACCCCAGCTTAAAGCAGCCTACGAGAATCAGGCATTCTCGCAGGCAAATACATAGGTAGCCTGTGAACATCCCTTAAAAGCATGATTTTCGAAGCAGACAAATGTAACTTCTTTCAGGAAAGTATTCTTAGTGAAGAGTTTGATTTTCTATCATCATAACATCATCATGACATCATCACAATGACAAAAATTGTGGATAACACACATAACTCCTCATGGTTTGAGAGTTATGGCCTTACGAGGATGAAGGACACCCACATGAAGGCTTGAAGCCCCCAAGGTCAAAGAAGTCAAAGTGACCTAAAAGAAGAAATAATTATTTAAATGATAAACTAAAGTGACAAAGTCAAGGTGGATTATTTAAATAATAAAGACAACTGACAAAATCAAGAAATGATAAAGTAAGGTGACAAAATCAAGAAGGAATATTTAAATGATAAAGTATTGGAGAACTTTCTATTTATGGAAAGTGGTTAACCCTAAAATAAGGAAAATAGGTTAAGTGACCTAGAAATGGGTTAAATGACCTAAAAATGGGTTAAGTGACCTAGAGGATGAAAGTATAAATAAGATAGAAATGGTCTCTTGTAGATCATCCTTTTTGTGTACCAATGGAGAGCTTCTTGTGGGAATATATTTTGGAGTATTGATGGAGAGCTTCTTGTGAGAGCTTCTTGAGAATTTTTGGTGTGGAAGACTTAAGAATATTGAATATATATAGGTGACTGAGGTAACCAAAGGATATCTAAGATGAATTTTAGAGGGAAGGTGAAGAAAAGTGGGCCGAAATTCATTGAAGGACAAATTCTTTTCATGATGCTTTCTAAGGTATGTTATTTACAAGTCATCTCACCATTTTCGCAATAACCTTTATTTATATAATGATTCAGACCATGATATTGATATGACATTGATGAAACATATCCAAGTATTTGTGGTAAGAAATTCATCTTGTGGGTGATTGTATTTTTGGAGATACACTCCGTGGAAAATAGGGTTTGTGGCTAGTCTTGGAACAAGTCTAAAACATGTGTTTCAGGTGAAAACGTCATAAATTATTCATAAAAAATCCTAATTCAATGAGACCAATTGTGTTGTTTATCTTAAAGTCTCTGGTATGTTGTGTAACAGTTTCATATCTATTCAAAAAGTATTTTGTGCGGGGCACGCTCTACAAGATCGCTCTCTATAATAAGCCAAAATTCAGCAAGGTATGCCATTTTTTCTATAACTCCTTTTCTGAGAGGTTCCAAGTAGTGACACATGGAGGAATTTCATAAAACACATTGAAGAAAATTGTGTATTAGTTTCATATATTTATTCATTACAGGTATGTTGACGGGCGAAATTGACCATCTGTCAACTGGGAGAGTGGAACCGGTCCGGGGTTGTCTAATAACCCAATACATTTCGGATGAACCACCCTGACGGGTTTAGCAGCTCCGTTAGCCGATCTAAGTCCTACAAAAACAAAAGAAAACTACTCTAAATTAACTAATCTACCAAAAAATAACTATTAAAACAAGCTAAACTAATCTAACTATTCTATATATACAATCTACTATCTAATACTATACTAACTCTAAAAAATTAAATATCTAACTAAACTACTTAAATTATACTAATAAATTAACTATTAAATACTAAAAAAAAAAAAAACTAACCTAAAGAAATGCTCCAGGTTTGTCCTGTGTGTAATGATTGTCTTAGCTGATCGGAGGGAGGAAACCCGCACCGAATTATCCAGGAGCTTGTCGTAAATAATAAGCTGCAGTGCTCTTCAAATATGATTACAGGACAAACAAGACATAAAAATTACAACAATCTTATGATTTATAAATCTTCACAGTTAGATAAACCTGTATGCAAAGATCTATATGAAATGATTCAATTAACGAAGAAGAGAAATCTTTGATTCATTAACTGAAACCAAGTAATTGTTGTACTTTTAAAATGATGAAAGAAATCAGATATGGATAACACCTTAATCAAATCATATCATCCTGCAATAGATTATGATAGCTAAAGTAGTCTATAATCAACTGCAAACTGACATGCATAAACTTGAAACAAAAGCTTGATATATTGAAAGAGAAAGTTGTAGCAAGACATCAACTCTTGTCTCAGTTTGTATTAGAAATCCATAGCCTGGTTCTCCCACAAGTGAGGATGCCCCTTATTACAATAATAATAAGTATTTAAAGACCTTCCACAGGGTAAAACATCCCTGTGGAAGTTATCAAAACTGTTTACATAAATCTAGCAAAATATCCCAAGTTTGACTAAACTAAGAACGTAAAATAAAACTGTATCACAAAAATATCTCCTAGACTGCCACAACATGCCCAATGCAATTCGGATGTACCTGAAAAAGGTAAAAAATGGACAAGTTAGGAGGATATTTTGTTGATAGAATTGATAAAAATATAATCCTGAAGACTAGCTACAAAATCTTGCGATTCTGTAGTTGGTCTAAATCAGACACAAAATCAACATTAAAATCAATTCAAATCTTAAAAAAAATACATTCAAACTATCAAAAGATATTTGATTAAAATCCCCATTCAAATCGACACTTGTATGCAACTTAAACAAACTAAATCGAATGATAAACCAGATAGCTACACTATGTTTAATTCGTTACCAATTCAAGTATACAAAATCGTATCGAATAGTAATGAAATTGTTTTCATATCAAATTGAAATCGATACAGTTAAACAAATCATAGGAAATCGTTTATGCTGCCTCATCCATCAACAGGAAACACGATCGAATCCATACGAAAACAACAAGATAATTTTCAAATTGATATAACTGTATTAACATAAACAAACGATCCATGCCATTAGCGAATCAAATCAAAACTGGTGTGTAAATTATCACAAACGAAATCATAATGAAATCAATCAGTTGATAACAGGATCTGTAAGAGTTGTCCAATCGTTTGTTATTGCTAATTGGGGCAGACAAAACCAATTGACTTTCAACGAAATCATTACTTGAATTCATTTCAAAACGAACTATTAACCGAATTTTCCCATATGAATTCAACAGAGATAACATATGTCGATCTGAGTTAACAAACTCGTTATGGAAATTAAAATCAACAGAGAAGCATCAAATCTATTTTTTATATGAATCCAACTCATGAAAAACAATCATGTTAACTCAAAATATGCAACAACCCAATCAAATCAAGAGCGAATCGAACAGTTTGAGTTTGACATAATCATTGTGAATCAAAATAGTTCCCTGATTTGGGCGTAGAGATCTTTAGCACATGTCAGATATAATCCAAATCCAAACAAAAATGTTGACAAAACAGAGTCGTTTTTAATAGGCTACATCATATTTATCAAGCCAATTCAATTACTATGAAACTGTTTTAACAATCAAATCACAAGAACGAAATCAGAGCCGTTGATATCCAATGACAGTAACATAATATTAAATCAACACAGAACCGTGTTTTAATTTTAGCATAAAAACCTCCTATTTAGGTTGGATATAAACAAAATCCAAGCGAAAGCAAACACCATATATTTCGTTAACTCAAACCAACAGACAAACGAATCAAAACCCAGCGAAAACCAATCAATTGCTAAACTGGGAATGACCAAATCGTGAAACCAAATCATAAATTCATTTAATTTTAGCAAAAAAAAAATAATGTATAGGATCCACAAAGCTATGATAGGGTCATTTCGAATGATGGACAGAGCTATTTGAAAACCAAACTCAAATCATTATATTAATCCTAGCAATTCATAGAACGTAATTGATATCAAAATTCATACCTGGATGATGAGCATACAACTTGTTCATGATAGTTCAAAATTTACGAAGGCTGTAGCCGATTCGAGATTCCTAAAAACGATGGAACCAGTGGTTTTCTGCTTCCTATTATTTGCTTGAATCTTGTCCCTTTTAATTGTCAATACTGCAACTTGGTTTTCCAACGATTTGATTTTCGACTGTAATAAGGGAACGTCTATATATTAGCGTTCCAACCACACATTACATTGGTCACAAGACGATTGTTCGGGCTTCGAAAAAGAAGGTGAGGGTTTGGTTACATCGCCGAGGGTTTCACTAGGAAGCTTGATCCCAGGGTAGCTAGGATTGTTCCTTAGGCAAGGGGGTAGATTAGAAACAAAGTCATAGGGTGGCTCGGAGCACAATCCATGGGAGTAAGGGTACTCACTATCCAGGAAGCATTCGATATCAGAGTCAGAATCCTTGCTAAGGACTATGGGCTTTTACTCAGCACTAGGTTTAGGTTTATTCCTAGCCAGTCTCGATATGAGTAGAGCATTCTTTTTACCTTTGCTGTCGACAGTAGGGTTACCTTTAACCTTTTTGCTCACAGGCTTTTTTATAGCCTCAACCTTCTCAGTTCTAACGTTAGGTAGGTCGATATCAGGGTCGATCGAGGGTTTAGGAGAGGGCAGTAGGACATGGAAAGGCATGGGTGGCTCAACCTTAGTTTCACTAACCACAGGCTTGTCAATTTGGACAGGCTCTGTATCAACAAAACCATTTCGAGAGATAAAATCTTGCCAACTATCACCGTGAAGATTTAAGTGGTGAACAACAATGAGTCTGATTAGGCCATGGTGGAACAAGCTACTATCGGCCTTTTCTTGTTTAAACCTTTTTGACATTTTATAAAGGCTACTTTGGAAGTAAAAAGGCATATTAAATGGATAACCCATAAAATTCATTAACAAATGAAGGTGATAAAGAAAAACCAGTCCATATCGACCCTCACAGGTCACGAATTGTTTAACCACCATCAAAAGATCATGCCACCTTGGTTTAAGCATGGAAATGGGCATACCTCTGTCACAAGATGTGACCTTTCGTGAGACGAACAGTAGTGGCCATGGAACCTCCTCAACTTTAGAGTTTTTGAACCATCGCTGGCCCATGGATGCTAACCCTGTGGCAGAGCTAATGAACTCTTCACTGATTTCAGGCTAAATGTCACCTACCTTGGCCCTACACCCATCAAAAGTCAGGGCGAACTACTATGCAACAAATAGATTAAAACCCTCAAACCTTAGTACAAACGTGAGCCAACCATTATCTTGCAAATATTTCTGGGCATTGTCGAACAGTAGCAAGGCTTGACTATCGTTCAGCTCAATTCGCACCATCGATGCCATGGAGAAGAGCAGATGATAAATGATGTGAACCAGCCAGGGTTTGAATGTAGCACACACAGGAGCAGAAAACTCGAAGGCTTACCCGATGTTAGCAGAGGTAAAATAGGGATAAGGGAAGGCATTAATGACATAGTGTGAAGGTGGTGGAGCTATTTTTTGTCCATGCAGAATAGTCATTACCGTGGTACAACTGCCGGCGCTTTCAACTATTCAAATCACAACGCATATGTGTTATAACTATTCCATTTCAATCAATCAATTGAAACCTTTGGTAAGTGGATAAACTATTCACGCAATCAAAGTTATGCCATAGTTTTAAAACCAAACATACAAATCAAAACCAATACCAAGAGTTTAACCAATGCGCCAATGCATTTTTATGTATACCAATGTGCCAAGTGGATTAATCAAATAATATGTAAATCCAATCGCCAATGCATCACAAACTCAAACACTCATGAAACGAAATTACATAATCAATCAAAGAATGTCAAATGAGTACAGATCAAAAGGTTTATGCCAACTACCTAATGATAAGTAAAATGTAAACACAATGGGAATATCGACAATTCAATAATGATTTTAATGCGACTTTGAAAGACCAAGTTTTCACGCTTACAGTCGTGAAAACAAAAACGAAGGTAAGTGTGCAAATATCGCAAAGAATAAAAGTGTCATTTATTTGAGAATTGCGATGAAAAATTAAGGTTTGTAAAACACTGGTGTAGGCAGCTTATAAGACAGTGGAAAAATCTGAATTGGTTGCCAACAATGGCGACACACTGGTAGAAGCGGTTATCTCTGCCAAAAAAAAAAAATTCAGATTAGGACAGCGAAATAATTCCAACTGAAAAACAACAACCAGAAAATCGTATAAACATCATCATTAACCAACTATTCCAGCAGTGTTTTAAAAGATGAAAACAGATAACAGTCTTAAGACCATCGAGTCACGATATTAAAGATAAAATATCCAATACTGTTGACAGAGCCATTGCTGCCAACAGGCATCCATAACCTCGACAGGGTTTCCATTTAACCCACTTTGACATCTGTATCCTGCCAAGAAGTTTCCAGATCAGAATAAAGGACACTAAAGAGGTTTCTTTTTTGCAAATTTTCATAAACCCGACATTGCTTCGCTACCAGCAAGCCTGTTCAGTACCCTGACAAAGTTGTCTTGGCATCATGCATGCATTTACCTGCTGCCAACAGACCTGTTCAGCATCCCAGCGGGTTTACAAGCACTTCCCACAGCTCTATTAATATTTTTTTTTTTTTTTCTTCAAAGATATATAGTTGAGCGGGGTGACGCTAAAAATCATGATATTTTAACATATTTTTTCAGACCTCATCGGAATTTTTTAGAACTGTCCTTTATTAAGATCCAGAGATGTTTCATTTACAAAAAAAACTTCCTAAGGCAGGGAGACATCTTCTGAGTCATTCCCTTAAGGAATAGGGACAACGTAAAAATATAATAGATGATCATGACAAGCTTTACTCAGAGATCGAAATCAGTCAACTTCTTTCAAACAACAGACTTTTTGCCAACACGGATATAAATTTCAGAAATATACCATTGATGTTTATACAATTTTCTTAGCAGTTATTTCAGCGAAGGAATTTTCTATTGTGTTTGTCTGAATAGCTTAGTGTACAGGTATGTGTATTTCAAAAAACACAAGCTGATAAATTCAAAGGAAAAATCAAAAACAAAAAGCAAACGAAAAAGAAAACATAAGCAAAATATGTACATAATATACAAGGGTTGTCATCAAGCAAAGTAGTTTTTCAAGGCTTGGCCATTCATCGGGTAGGTGTCAGGCTGCTCCTCAAGATTCTGCAATCGAAAATAACTGGGACCCAACTTTTCAGCAATTAAAAAGGGTCCAAGCCATAAGTTTTGAAATTTCGTGTGCTCTCCCTTTCCCTCATGCGGTTTGTCCCATTTCAAGACGAGATCACCTACTTTGAAATTCCTATCAGAAGCAGAGTTAGAATCAAACCAGCTTTTAACCAATAGTTTATGTTGATCTAACTTAAGTTTATCTTGGGCTCTTACCTCTTCTAGCTTCATCAAAGCGTTAATTCAGTTTTCCAAAGGGGGACAATCTTCTTCTTGGATTTTCTGCGACAACTGAAGTGAAGGAAGAAGAATGTGAGGTGGCAGAATTGCTTCTCTACCATAAACGAGAAAAAAGGGGGAGTTACCTACAACATCTTTTGGTGTTACCCTATCATCCCAAAGTGCGTTTAACAATGCATTGTGCCAATTTTTGTGATTTTCAACCACCGTTCTCTTGATGATTTTAATCAAGTTCTTGTTTGTTGATTCTGCCAATCCGTTGCCCTGAGGGTAATAGATAGAATAATACTTCAATTTAATTCCTTTTTCCAAATCGAAATCGCTCATCTCAAGAGAGGATAAGTAGGAAGCGTTATCGAATACTAAATAGTCAGGGATACCAAAACGAGTGATAATATTCAAGTTTAAAAATGCAATTACCTGACTGGTGTTGACAGTTCTTAACGTGGCAACTTCAGACCATTGGGTAAGGTAATTTGTGGCTTTCACAATAAAATTGTGTTGTTGTGAGGACGGGGGGTTGATTGGACCTATGATATCAAGGCCCCACTACTGAAAAGGAGAATCTACTGAAACAAGCTGCAAAGGAAAGGCTGGTTTTTGTAATCGCCCTAAGGCCTTTTGACAAATGGTACATTTACGACACAAGGCATGGGTGTATCTAAAAAGCATGGGCTAGTAATAAACGGATCTTAAAACCTTATGGGCAGTGGTGTCACCACCAAAATGACAACCAACTTCTCCTGCATGCAACTCTAGCAAGAATTTTTCTGCTTCTTCTTTTTCAAGACAGTGCATCAGTACGCCGTCAAAACTTTGACGAAACAGGATACCATTTACCAGATGAAAGGAGGCAGACTTTAATCTCAACGCTCTTCTTTTAGTGGGATCCAAGTGACGAGGGGCTGACCCATGTTCAAGATAGAATCTTATATCGCCATACCAAGGACTGACAGGGTTTTGTGCGCAACAGATTAAATTTTGATCGTGTTGTCCTAGGTTTGACGTATCGCTTTCTTCTTGTTGTCCTGCTGTTGAATCAACAACTAACTTGCATAACCCTTGGCCTCTCACTATCTGAGCTGGGGTGATTTCTAAGTCGTACTCCTACAAGGAGGTGACCCAGTTAGCTCTATTTTCACCTAGTTCCTTCTGCACTAACAGGTTCCTGACGGCTGGGTAGGGGACAATGACTTTCGTCCTTGACTTCAAAAGATAGGACCGGAAGTGCTTGACTGCTTTGAAAACAACATAGTCTTATCGATCTATGGCTGGGTAATTAAGTTCAGCTCCTTTGAAAGAAGAGCTCATAAAGGCAATGGGTACTTCATTGTTTTCGGCATTCTTTTGGGTTAGGACAACGGCATAGGAACGGTCTGAAGCAAAAGTGTAGAGTGTAAAGTATTGAGAAAAATCGGGGCCCATGAGAGACGGATCGTCTATTATGGACTTCTTTATTGCATTAAAAGATTGATTTTCTAGGGGTCCCCAGTGATATTGGGTGTCTTTCTTAATTAGGTTCTGCAAGGGTCTGACCATTTCGGAGAAACTGGCGACAAATCTTCTCACAAAGTTAATCTGGCCTAAGAAAGACTACATAGATTTTTTGGATGTAGGAGGGGGGAGTTTTGCGATGACTTGATTCCTTTCGGGGTCGATAATCATCCCTTCGCTTGACACAATAAACCCTAGGAGTTTACCCTGTTCTACTGCAAAGATGGAGTTTTTAGGATTCAAGGAGATGTCGTATTTACGACATCGTTGTAGAACAACTCGTAAGTGAGTTAGATGATCATTTTTGTTTTTAGAAAATACGGTAACATCATCTAAGTAAACTACGACGGACTGATTGATTAAGCCTCGGAAATCAATGTCCATTTCTCTATGGAAAGTGGCTCCAACATTAATCAATCCAAAAGGCATTTTTCGATAAGCATAAGTACCCCACGGGGTATGGAAGGTAGTTTTAAGTTGGTCTGGTGGAGACATCAGGACTTGGTTGTACCCCAAGAAACCCTCCAGTAAGGATAGCCTCTCAGAACCAGATACCTGTTGAAGGATCTATTCCATGGGTGGGACAGGATAGTTGTCTTTATCAGACGCTCTATTAAGGTTTCGGAAATCGACTCAAAGTCATATTTCCCCACTTTTCTTCCGGACTGGAACAAGGTTAGAAACCCATTGAGTGTGCCTAACTAGAAAAATTATCTTAGCATTTAGGAGTTTATTCAATTCTTTTTGAATGGTCGGTTCGAGCTTAGGGTGCATTTTCCTCAGTTTTTGTTGAAAGGGTAAGGTTTGGGGATTCATAGGAATGACATGTTGTATGATGTTAGGGTCGAAAGTTTTAAGGTCGTCATACGTCCATGCAAAGACATCTTTAAATTCTTTGAAAAATTTAATAAATTCAACTTTTTCTTGTTGAGAAAATCCTACCCCTAGATTAATGCACTGCGGATTATCCTTAGTTCCTAAGTTTACCTTTTCATAAGATAACGAGGAACTATTGGTTTTACAATTGACCGATTTTTTGAATTTATCTTGAATATCATAAAACTTCTCTAATCTAACTACAGATTTAGGGATTGAGTTTACCATATCCGATGAAGATTCAAGAGTTCTCGGATCTGGTATTACCGTGAAATCACGCAAATTGTCGTCGTGCGTGTGTTCGTCTATCACCACGGCTTGAAAAGTTTCCTCCATGTCTAGAAAGTTAATAATCTGTTGATCATCATCAAATAATCTCCAGTTCATGATGTTGTCGGGAACAGATGGTCGAAACAACAGTTCGACGGAGAATGCATCTGTGGACAAGCCTTCTGCAGGAAGGAGTTTAGAAGCTACATTAGCTAATAAATCTGCTTCAGATTTATTCAATCTAGGAATAGAATTTATATTGAAAGCAAAAAATTTATTCATTAAATTCCATACCTTGGATTGGTAGCTTTTAATATGCGGAGACAGACAATGGATAGAATCTCTTACCTGTCTAACCACTATTTCAGAGTCGCCAAAGACGGTCAAATTTTGAATGTTCATATCTAAAGCTTTTCTGAGACCTTGCATTAAAGCCTCATATTCTGCAGTGTTATTAGTACATTCAAATTCTAACCTAGATGCAATTAATGTTTTGTTACCTGCCGGATCGATAATAACGCAGCCTGCACCAGCTCTTTCTTTGGACTTTGACCCGTCAAAATACAGAGACCAAATTTGATTTCCATCGGGTACATGAGACCGTTGCGTGGAAGCTGTTGGCTGCGCATATGCTACAATCTCTGACTATTGTTCTGGATTGGTGATAGTTGAAGCCTCGGCCATGAAATTGCTGAAGAAGGTGTCCATTCCTTGTACTTCGGGTGAATCAACAGAAGTTGTAAATGGTTCATTGGGATCGTTTAAATCTGTGACCGTGAACTTAAGGTAGCGTTCACGATTTACCTTGATCTTGTTAATCTTGTCGTTGTCTAGAAGCCATATATGAGACCAATCTGTCGCGAAATAACCGTGTAGCTACTTCGACCAGTCCCTACTTAAAAAAAGACCATACACTTCTGGAATATCCACAACAATTATATCAATGACTTGATGAACCTTGGGGTTAGATGATAATCTTATAAGCACATTCTTTAGTTTGCCTATATCTTTAACATTGGTCTAATCAAGTTGTATGATTTTTAAGGTGGAGGGTTCAACTTTAGCGTTAATCTTCTGGAAAACAGACCATGACATCACATTTGATGACACTCCTGAGTCTACCATACAATTGTGCACGTTTCTATTAAAGATTTCGAAAGTTAACAAAAATGGAGGTACATTTTTGCGAGTACTAAGAGTGGTAGCTTGTGGTTTTTTACTCGTAGTTTATAAAGCTACTTTATCTTCATTATTTACATTATTTACATTACTTACAGGAAGGCTCCCTTTATCTTGAGGATCAGGATTGTTTTTAGTGGAAGTCTTCTGGGGAACTTTGTTCTGCACAACCTTGTTACTGCTTGAATTACCATTTTTGTCGTTCTCTGAGATATTTTGTAACATTTTTTGTAGCAGAAATGGAAATTTCAATAACTCATAAACATAAATGTTGGATCTCAACTTTTTAAGATCTTCAACTAAATCATAATCTAAGTTGGGGTTCACATTTCTCTGTTTAGTCTCAGTTGATTTAGATTGCTTTGGAGGCGAAGTTGTAGTGTTTTCAGAAGAAGGTTTGTTTGTTGTCTTACTCCTGGTATTATAGGGATGTACTGTCTCGAAGTTAGCTTGAAAGATGCTATCCGAGAAGTGTCCAAAAATGTTTGGAGAAGACTCCTCTTCTTGAACTGTCTCTTGTTCAACTACCTCCTCAGGAATCTCAGGAGGCATCAAGTTATCTTGGGCTTCTAGAATTGTTTGAAGGGCGCATTGCAGACTTTCTAGATTAAGGCCTCGGTGGTTGGACTAGGTCGGTTGGTGGGAAAAGGCTTCCGAAACGGGTTTTTGTAAGGCCCTTTGCTTGAAGAAGCTTCTTTGGTCATCCTTTTTAAGTCTAGAAATTGATTTGACAGCTTTTGAACAACTGTAGTTAAGTTTTCTAAATCAGAGCTTTCAGGTTGTGTTTTACTTTGAGTGGGTCTGGGGAGGATTTCGATCTTCTTTTTGGAAGAAGAACTAGTCTTTGTTTTGTTTTTAGCAGAGTTTTTAAGACTAAGTATATCTTTTTCAATCTGGTTGGCCTCCTCGAAGGCTGCTAACAACGTGTCTTTCTTAGATTGTTTAACCCAAATAGCTATACTTTCATGCAAAGCTTTAGTGTAGTATGTTATTATAAGATTCTCGGCAGGCATGGAATCCGTAGGGATTTGGTTTTTAAGTGTTAAGAATCTTTGATTAAAGTCTTTAACTTTTTCTTTTGGGTTCATTCTTAAGCTAGAAAGGTCCATGACTAGGACTTCCGGAGGCTTACCATCTCCGAACTTTTCCAAAAAGCATGACT
>ML807645.1:74005-98304 GCA_009831015.1 Picea engelmannii
TAGAATTTCCCTTTTTGGGTGGCATGTTGGCCAAGTATCACTTTTGAACCTTGATTTTGAGGTGGTTCTGCTAGACAATATTTCTTCTATTGTATCTCCCAATTTTTGGACCTTCTGGGTATGAAAATTTATCTTATGTATTTATCGGATATGTATTCTCTTCAATGCCACAGGTCTGATCAAAATTGGATGTGCCAAGTGGAATTTACGATAACTTCCCCACAACTTGCTGATTTTTGGCCTTTCCAGGAGATCTCACTTGTATAGTGTGCCCCGCACAAAGTAATTGATATACAATTCTGAAACTCGCACCCAAACTACTACAAATTGTCCACGATCCAATGCAACCAGTCCCACACAATTTGGATACTCTAGGAAGAAGTTATGATTGTTTTACCTAGAACACCTTCTTGAGACTAGCCAATAGGACTAGTTAGATACCCTATCTTACACAGGGTGTATCTACAAATTTGAGATGACCCAGAAGCTGAAATTTTTACCAAAGATAAATCACTAATTTATTTAAATGTCCTCCATATTTCAGGGTTTGAAATGTTACAGAGAAGGTTTTATAGCAAAAATTCAGAAAAGACTCATTTCAGGATGATTCCATAACCCTATCTTGTACAGGATATATCTCTGAAAGTATAAGGCCTCAGGAGATAAATTTTGATCCCAACGTACCTTAATCCGTATTCTAAATATCCTCCAAGCCGTTCCTTTTGAAACACTGTAGAAAAAAAGTTATAGCGAAAATTCCACAGTGTCTCAGATGTAGCAGCGAAACCCAAAGACCTTGAGCTCTGATACCATATGTTAAGAACCAAACATCAATATAGCATAGAAAAACCTCAGGAAAAGTACTCAACGCCTTGAAAAAGAGATAATTTCAGATAATAAGCCTCTTCGAGGGCGAAACCTTCTTTTACCCCACTTAAATGTTCAAGTACAAGATGATTCAAAATCAAAATGTCTCCTTGGTATATATAGGAGACTAGGAGGTATAATTACAACTAATGGCCTAAAGCCGACATAAATAAAATAAAATTACTAATCTAATATGCCCCAATTAAGGGGTAATGGGCCAATATTAGGGCTTAACATTTATGTCTTTGATTCTTTGTGTAGCGTTTTTTTGCATTGCACAATGGACATTTGGTATCTTGGCAATTCTCTGGAATTCTTGCATTGCGATCATTTTGCATGTTGACATTAGTATTTCTCCATGTTTGTGGTTGTGCAGATGGATTTTCTCCTTCCATATTTTTTCAAGCATGCATAAATATTGGTTTTGTGCATTCACATTTGGCACATGTACGTGGAGAACATACTAAAGGGATGTTTTGTTTTCGATGGTTGTTCATAAAACATACATGCTTGCAATCTTCTATGCTTTTGTGGGTGGACATTTGCAATAGTTATATTCTTTGATGCAATTCCTTGATTGATGTATGCTATGATGGATTTATTCATGTTGATTTTTACAATTTGTTTCGGTGCTTTTGTTGGTGTGATATGTGAATGTTGTTCACAAATGCCATTTCTGGAGATAAATCATGTAGACTATTTTAAATTCATGTGCAACCAATCCATTGTTCCAATGATTTTTATAGATGTTTCATATTGCTTGTGTTTTGGTATTTTCATGTATCTATTCTTGATGTACATGGGGATTTCTATATTTGGGCCTTGTGCGGAGAATTGGCACATGTTGTTCTGGTACATTTTTGCACTTACACACTTCTACACTTCAAATGATTCTGCATCGATGATTGTGATGAGAAATGTAATTTGTAATATAGATCATTGGTTTATAGTTAATTCATTTTCTATGATTTAGAAGGAAAGAGAAGGCATTTTGACAATCTATTTCGAAGATACACATGGTTTAGAGATACACGATGCTAAGTAGACCAAGTATTTCTATCTAGATTGCATCCCTGGGAAGGACCGATACAGGGATTGATAATAGAGAAATTGTTCGATCGGACTATTTTGAATCCTTTTGAAACATGCACACATATACTTAGTGTAGGTTATATGTGTTTTTTATCCTTGTGTGAGGAACCGATATAGGTCAACATACCACATTGAAACACTTTGGAAGATAGAATTTCAAATAGTTTTGCATCTTTGAATGTGCACATTCCATATCTATGTTTTTAGTGCTTTGTGCATTTTTTTTTGGCATTGCGCAATGGAAATTTGGTCTGTTGGCAATTTTCTGGCATTCTTGCATTGCAGTCATTTTTCATGTTCACACTAGTAGTTTTGCATGTTGATGGTTGTGCATATGGATTTGTTGCTAGGATGTTTCTCCAAATGTGAATATATATTGGTTGTGTGCATTTACATTGGGCATAGGTACATGGCGAGCATAGTAAAGGGTTGTTGTGTTTTCAACAATTGTGCAGAAGAAAGACATGCTCACAATCTCCTATGCTTCTGCAGGTGGACATTTGCATTAGTTCTATACTTTTTTGTAATACCTTGATTGTTGCATGCTCTGATAAATTTGTTTGTATTTTTTTTTTAAATTTGTTCGGGTGCCTTTTATAGTGCGATTTGTCAATGTTGGTCGCAGGTGTCTTCTTTGCAAATAAATCACACATAGTATTTTTGTAAGGTACCAGGCCTATTATATTAGAAGAAAAGATAAATAATGCTAGAATAACACTGTAATAGAAACATAATGAAAAAATAATGCACACATAACAATGGAACAACAAATTATATGGAACTACAACACCAAAAGAATACCTTTATTGATAGGAAACAATGTTCACTTTCCTCTTCGAGGGGGAAACCTCCAACAGAGAAGAGATCTATTATAATAATTCTTCAAGAAAAATTTTATCATACCCTCTAATCATATTTATACTAAATCTATCTATCCAAAAGAACAATTTAGAGGAATTTCTTTCTAGCAGCAGAAGCTTCTATTAAGTCTTCTTACATTTGACTTATTCTTCCTTATTTCTAGGCCTTATTAATATTGGCATTTATTACATGGAAATATATTATTCTAACTATGTGAGGTGTTATGGAGGTTAGGTCCCTAACATGTCCTCCCCATTAAAAACATCCTTGTACTCAAGGATTGAGATGAGGAAATTGTTGTAGAATGGAAGCTAGTTCCCAAGTGGCATCTGCTGGAGTTGTATCTTTCCACTAGACTAACACTTCCTTGATCGTGCGTTGACACAAAAGACACTCACGTTGTTACAACACTTCTTGTGGATACAACCAGATGGATCCTTATTCATCCAACTCAGGAAGGCTGGTTTGAGTTTGGCACTTAGTTCCAATCACCTTCTTTAAGCAGGAGACATGAAAAATAGGATGTAGCTTCGAATGAGTGGGAAAATATAACTAATAGGCCACCTATCTCACATGCTTTAGAACAGTATAAGGACCATAAGTTTTGGGTGCCATTTTATTACAATGGTCATCCTTGAGTGAAGTATTCTTATAAGGTTGTAGTCAAATAAACACTTGGTCTCCTTTATAGAATTGACATTCAGAGAGACCTTTATCTGCATGTTGCTTCATGTGATTCTTGGCCATGACCAAATTATTATTGAGGGTTCAGAGAATAGCCCTCAAACTGTAAGTGTTTGGTCAACTGCCTGAACCTTCGAGACATCTGGCAGGTATGAGAGAAATGAAGGTGGATTTTTTCCATATACTTCCTAAAAAGGAGTCATGCAAGTATTTGTATGGTAAGAAGTGGTGTACCACCATTCAACGAGTGGTAACCATTGAGCCCATTTATTTTTCCTTTCAGATGCAAAACAACTCAAATATTTTTCCAAACACTTGTTGACAACTTCAATTTGACCATTAGTCTGGGGATGATAAGTTGTGTTGAGATACAATTGGGTGTCTTGTATCCTGAACAGGTCTTGCCAAAAATTACTGGTGCAGTGGGATGTCGATCAGAAACAATAGACTGAGGCATGCCATGAAGATTGAAGACATGATCCCTAAAGAGTTGAGACACAATGGAGGTGGTGAATGGGTGTTGAAGAGCACAGCAATGAGAATACTTGGAAATATGATCAATGAACACCATGATGACTAACTTATTTCTCGATTTAGGTAAGCCCACAATAAAATCCATAGAGATATCCCTCCAAATAGAAGGTGGAATCAGAAGCGGTTGTAGTGTGCCAGGATATTTGACTATTTCTCCCTTGTTACATTGACAAACATCACATTTTTACACAAAATTGTGAACGCCATGTTTCATACCATCCCATAAAAAAAAACATTTGACCCATTCATAGGTTTTGGTAATCCCTGAGTGCCCAGTTATGCATGTAGCATGAAGCTTAGAAAGTACCATGGATTTAAGTTTTGACTTTTTACTTAAATACAAATGACCTTTGTCGCATTGTGCCAAGAGTACCCTAGGGAAACTACAAAATTGGTCTACAATTGTTGGATTAGATGCAAAATTTTGGAATCTTGTACAATGAAGGAGAGGGAAAAATGGACCCTTCATCTTCATATTTTCTTGAAAGTGCATCAAAAACAACATTGTCTTTTCATTTCTTGTAAATGATCTCATAATCATATCCAAAGAGATTAGTCACCCATTTTTGTTGCTACGGGGAGGAAGGAAATTGTAACAGAAAATACTTGAGGCTTTGATGATCTGTCTTAATTTGGAAGCGTTGCCCCAATAGATATGTTAGATTTTTAGCTTGGGAGGTACTCTACATATTTTTATTGTATGTGGAAGTAACCTTGTACCTACACTACTAGACACTTGACTTTGTAATGGGTTTTTATAAAGTTTTGATAAAGTGGTTCTTTTATTAAAGTGACGTTTTAATAAAGTGTACCTTCTAATAGTAAAGTGACTTTATCTCATAAACTGAACTTATGTTATAAAGTGAAAATGTACGTTAATATTTTAAAGTGATTTATTTTGGAGGGAATGGATCATGACCCTTGATATTGTAAAGGAAATATTATATCTTGGCCATTAGATCTGGGGTTGGACAAGGTGAAGGTTCACTTTCAGATGATAAGAGAATGCATTAGGTAGTGTGCAAGATAGTGAGAAGGATATTGATAGAGATTTTCGAGTAAGCTTGAGAGAGGGGAGTTAGGGTAGCAAAGAGGGCGCATTTCATAAGAGATATTGGGAAAAAATCTCAAGGGAACATTTCTGTGTGAGTGATAAGTTATTTTTCTATTGTTGGAGGTCATACTATACTTATCTGTACAGTCCATACAATCTCTACAACAAAGGGAAGAGGGAATAAAAATTGAGGCAAGAATTGACACATTTTTCGAGGTTGTTTTGATTGTTTTTCTTGTTTTTGGGACATACATGACAGTCTATATGATGCAGGAGCATCATACAAAGCCAAAGCATGTGCCTAGCCAAAGGAACAGTTGGACGCACAGATGAAAAAAAGGGCACGTCTTTATGAAAATGTTTTGAATTTTGAAATATGAAGCATTAATGTAATAGCTAGGAGAAGCGTACTTACATTTATGTCTTGGAGATATGAACAGATCTAGAGAAATTATTCTCATCTACCGGATGTATAGGCATTTAAATCTATTTAATGAAAGTATGTAGATTTGATTTAATAGATTAAAAAGTTTAGAAGCGTAGGAGGGAAAACGGATATAGACACCCTCACCCTCGTATCATTGTAACAAGAACATTATGATCATTTAGAATTCATAAGATGTAGAGATGTAGTAGAGATATGTAGAGAAGAACCCATGTACAGGAACACTTGAGTTAATATATGAAGCTTTGACTCAATTTTCATGGTGTTATGATGCTTACTGTTTACATTTGTTAAATGGTATGTTTACAGTTGTTTATTTTCTCTGTTATGCATTTGTTTCAATGTTGTGTTGGCAGTATGATTTCATGTTGAGTGTATGAAGTCTAAGAGAGGAGAAGAATAAGTTTCAATTGTTTCTCTTCCTAAGAATTCCTGCAAGGAGTGCAGTGAACGTTCGCAAGGTGTATGTTGACGAGGGTTTGAGTTTTATCTCAGAAAGATCAGGAGAGATATCGTTGTTCTCATACCAGCAAAAGTGCAGGTGAAGCACAGAGTCGTGCAAGGTGTGTGCAGACCGAGTGAAGTATTGGGTTTTTCAAATCTAGTAGGAAGAGTGAGAGAATATTGTTGCAAAGAGTGCACAGGGTCGAAGACTCAAATAACAAAAGGTTATTTGAAGGTTTGTCGCAAGGAGTGCGAGCAGGGGTCCTTTTGGAAGATGGAATTTTCAAGTGAAAGCTCAGGAGGGATTTAACCTTTGAAGTGTTCAAAGGGAGGCGGAGATCAAAATCATCTCATAGAAATCAAGTTCCAGAGGAAGAACACCGAGTTGTTGGGAAGAATTCATTGAGAAGTGAATTGGGTGGTCAAAATTCTCTGTGGAGAACTCATGAAATCACGAGAATCGTAGGATCCAGTGGAGCTGTAAGGTTGTTAGGAGTTGGATGAACTCACCACCCTAATATCAAGAGTCAATGTGGATTGTTGGATCTTGCAGATCTGTGAGGCGGTTAAGGCCGAGTGTCTTTTGGCATTCAGAATATTAGGAGGAGTAGTGGCCATTGGATGAGAAGCCACAGGAGCAGTTGATCCCCCTGTGGAGTGGAATTTTGGCATTTCGACATTTTGGGGTTCGACATTTCGACAATTTTGATGACAAGGAGCCAGGGCATGTTGCGTTGAAAACCTTGAAGTTGTGAAACTCGACGTGTCTTTGGAGTAGGAATGTGGTCACGAAGGAAGCCATCACAAGCACCGAGATTTGGTCAGGGACCAATAGCCATTGAGTCCATTTTGACATTTCAACATTTCGGGGTTCAGGAAGTAGAGGAGGCAGTGATTTTAGAATTGAGAGTTTCAAACTCCCGGTACCCAGAATCCTAAAAATATCAGAGCCGGTAGATCTATTTCGGAATTCAGGGATTGGCGTGACAAGTGATTTTAGAGTCGAGAGTTTCAAACTTCTGGTACGCAGAATCCCAAAAAAGGTCAGAGCCATTAGATCGAGGGAGGCTCATAGTTTTCGACCTCGCCAAAGGAGAAATTTCAAAATTCAGGGAATCATAGGGGAAGAGGAAGGACTGTTGGTTGTTCACTTGAGCCCCCGAAAATCCGAAACTAGTGGGTAACAGTTGGCATATGATCGACGAGTTAAAGGATTCAACCATCATTGACAATCTGGGTTTCGACAATTGCAAAGAGTTGTGGCATTGCGTCGAGAATCTCCAACTTATGAAGCCCTAAATATTTTGTGGCTTAAACAAGGGTTTCACATTTCGACATTTTCCAAGAGCTATGGAAATACATCAGAACTCTCCAACTCCCGAAACCCGAAGTCCTTTGCAGCTTAAACAAAAGGGTTTTAATTAACCCTTGGCATGGTTTTAGTGAATATCCTGTGTGCATCTCAGCCTGAGGGAAGGGGGTCTGTTCCAGTTGTGGTATCAGAGCACATAATAGATTCTTTTCTTTCTATAGTAGAGAGAAAAGAGGAAAATTTTACAACCATGCCACCGAGAAGAAGAGACAGGTCAATGCCTGATCCAGCAGTGGAAAGAGAAATGCGTGAGTTACGTGCGAGGCCTGATGCTATGGAGACAACACAGAGGTGCACAGTTGACACTGGGGATATCAACAAAGAAGAAAGTGAAAATGAAACTAGAAATGAAGGAGAAGAAGTTGCAGTCGAAGATGCTGCAGATGAACGCATATTCAAGGTTGTTGCCAGGACAGGTGCCAGAGAAAAAATGGACATTCTAGTGTATGAGGGAAACTTAGATGTTGAAGAAATTCTAGACTGGATTAGAGCTCTAGACAAATACTTCGACTATGAGGATGTCGAGGAAGATAAGAAAGTCAAACATGTCATTACTAGACTTAAAGGGCATGCACCACTGTGGTGGGATGAACTGTAGGCTGACAGACACTGCAAGGGCAAGAAAAAAATCAAAAGATGGGATATAATGGCTGCAAAGATGAAAGCCAAATTTATACCCAAGGATTATCAAATCACTCTGTTTTGAAGGATGCAAAATTTGAGATAGAAGTTGATTTCAGTGAAGGAATACACTGAAGAATTCTACAAGATAAACATCAGAGCAGGTCATTAAGAAAGCGATGATGAAAAAGTTGCCAGGTACATGAATGGTCTGCGATATGAAATTCAATATGAGATGAGCATGATGACCATTCGAAATGTGGAAGATGATTATCAAATAGCTCTGAAAGCTAATAAGAATTTGAGCCAGAAGAAAGGTTAAAGAGGTCGAGGTAGAAGTCAAACCAGAGGCAAAACAATTTCCCAAGACAGAAGTCAAAAACCTAAAGAAGAGGGGAAGAAACCTCAACCTAAACTTGAGAGAGGAGGAATCTCACAGGGAAGGAAGTGTGCTGATAGAAATACTTTTCCTCGAGATAGAGGAAGAGGAAGAGGCAGAGGAGGTGAAGTGAAATGCTTCATCTGTGGAAAAATAGGACATAAATCTTATGAGTGTCTAGATAGGAAGAAATATGGTGGTGAAACTCACCTTGCTGAAGCTCAAGGATGGAATGTTGAGGCAGAAGATGCTGAGGGTAGAAGATCCTTAATGATGAGGAAAGTTCTCTTGAAACCAGAGAAGGAGGCAGAGAACCTAGCCCAAAGAAACCGTCTATTTCAGACTGCTTGCAAAACTAAGGATAGTGTATGCAAGGTCATAGTGGACAGTGGTAGCACAGAAAATCTCATATCTACAGAGATGGTAGAAAAGCTGGAGCTGGAGACTGTTGCACATCCAAGACCATACATAGTTTTGTGGCTACAAAAAGGGCATCAGGTAAATGTCACTAAACAATGTTTAGTTGAATTTAAAATAGGAGGATATAAAGACAAAATATTATTTGATGTTATTCCCATGGATGTTTGTCATCTATTGTTGGGTATACCATGGAAATATGACAGAAACGTAGTTCATGATGGGAGAAAGAACACGTACACCCTGGAAACAATTGGTAGGACTCACATGTTGTTGTCGATTAAGGTTAAAGAAGTGAAAACAGAGATGAGCAACATTATACTTCTCATGAGTGGGAAGGAGCTTCTTAATGAGGTTAAGAAGAAGGAAGAGACATAATTTATTGTGGTCAGGAAGCCAAAAATTGTTTTGACCAGTACGAGAATAGATGATTTACCAGAATAAATCCAGGAGTTGCTGGGAGAGTTTGCTGATATAGTAGTGGATGAACTACCTTGTTCATTAACACCCATAAGGAGTATAAGTCATCATATCGATCTTATACCTGGAGCCAGTTTTCTGAACAAAGCAACATATCGGTTGACGTCGAAGGAAAATGAAGAAGTTAAGAGACAGGTCCAGGACTTAATAGACAAAGGATTGATTTGGGAGAGCTTGAGTCCATGCATTGTTCCGACAGTGCTCATCCCAAAGAAAAAAAGAGGCTAGAGAATGTGTACAGACTCAAGGGCAATCAATAAGATTACCATCAGATACAAATTTCCATTGCCAAGGATGGACGACTTGATGTATTGCTTGAGTGGAGCAATTTTTTTTTCAAAGATTGATTTGAAAAGTGGGTATCATCAAATTCGAATGAGAGAAGGTGATGAATGGAAGACAACATTCAAGACGAATGAGGGGTTGTATGAATGGATTGTCATGCCATTTGGCTTAATGAATGCACCCAGTACTTTCATGAGGTTGATGAATGAAGTCTTGAAGGATTTCATAGGGAAATTCATAATTGTATATCTTGACGATATATTAATTTTCAACAAGACAGAAGAAAAACACTTAAAGCATCTAGTTGCAGTAATGAGGAGATTCCAGTAGGAGAAATTGTTGATTAATATGAAGAAATCATCATTTATGAGAACATAACTCATTTATTTGGGTTTTGTTATCTCTGCAAATGAACTGAAAATGGATCTGGAAAAGATAAAGGTGATTAAGGATTGGCTATCACCAAGCAGTGCATTTGAAGTATGAATATTCCATGGTTTAGCTAGCTTCTACAAGAAATTCATCTGAAACATCAATAGAATTAGCGCACCAATGATGGATATGGTGAAGAAACAACACAAATATTTTCACTGGACACAGGAAGCAGAGAAGAGTTTCAATCTGTTGAAGAAGAAGATCACTGAGCAACCAATTCTGGTTTTGCTGGATTTTAGCAAGACATTCCAGGTTAGGTGTGACATGAGCGGATTTGCAATTGGAGTGGTCTTGAGTCAAGACGACAGGTCGATCACATATTTCAGTGAAAAATTGAATGAAGCGAAGATTAAGTACTCCACGTATGACAAGGAATTCTATGCAGTCATACAAGCGCTGAAGAAATGGAGAAACTATTTGGTTCCCAAGGAGTTTGTTTTGTATAGAAATAATCACGCTTTACAATTCATGAATCGACAGGAGAAGTTGAACCAAAAACATGCTAAATGGGTTGAATTCATGCAGAATTTTACTTTTGTGATTAAGCATATTTTTGGAACTGCTAACAAAGTTGTTGATGCTTTGAGAAGAAAATGTTTTCTTATGAAGAAATTCAGAGTCAAGACTTTGGTTTTTGATAACCTTAAAGAAATGTATAGATATGATCCAGAATTCAAGGAGGCATATGAGGCATCTGAGAATCCAATTCTCAGGGATAGAAGCCAATGTACTGAATACATGATCCATAATGGATTATTGTTTAGGGGAAATCAGCTATGTATTCAAAAATGCTCCACGAGGGAGAACCTATTGAAGGAAAAGCACAGTGGAGGATTGGTCAGACACTTCGGTCATGACAAGACGTTTTCAAAGTTGAATAACTCATATTATTGGCCAGGGATGAGAACAGATGTTAAGAAATTCATGGATAGATGTAGAATTTGTCAGCACGCGAAGGGAAAGAGGCAGAACACAGGGTTATACCAACCATTACCCATACATGAAAGGCCGTGGGATGCAGTGAGCATGGATTTCATATTGGGACTTCCAAGGACACAAAGAGTATGTGATTCAATCTTTGTGTTAGTCGACAAATTTTCAAAGATGACACATTTCATACCATGCCAGAAAACTAGTGATGCAACTCATATTGCGAACTTGTTTTTCAAGGAAGTTGTCAGACTTCACGGTTTGCCAAAGAGTATCATTTATGACATAGATACCAAGTTCATGGGAAATTTCTGGAGGACCTTATGGAAGAAGTTGGGGACAAGTTTGTCTTTTAGCTTAGCATATCATCCTTAGATGGATGGACAAACAGAGGTCGTGAACAGGATATTGGGAGATTTGCTAAGGAGCTCAGTGACTGAACACCATAGCCAATGGGATCATATTCTGCCACAGATGAAATTTGATTACAATGATTCACTCAATAGAAGCACAGGGTAGAGTCCATTCCAGATTGTATATGGAATGCAACCAAGGAGAGTTTCTGAATTGAAAGATTCAGAACAAAATGAATTCAGGACTTTGCAGAAGGAATGAAGGAATTTGTAGAAGTAATGAAGGAGCTTCAGAGCCGAGTTAAGGAGTGATTGCAGAGTTCAAGTCAAGAATACAAGTGGAGAGAAGATCAACACAAGAGAGAACTTCAATTTGAAGTTGGTTATCTGATTCTTGCGCATTTGACTAAGGAGAGGTTCCCAAGGGGAACGTATAATAAGCTGAAAATTAAAAAGATTGGACCGTGCAAGGTCATAAGGAAATTTTGGGCAAACGCATATGAGATTGAATTACCCGATGGGGTCAGAATCTCATCGATATTCAATGTTGCGGATTTGTACCCTTACAGAGCTGAAGAAGCAGGAGCAGAGGATGATAAAGAAGAAGTCTAATGGAAAAAACAAATGCCTGTAGCTGAAAATCCACAGATGGAAGGCATAATTGAAAAGAGGATTACCAGAAAGACCATGAGAAAGGAGTATTTTGAATACTTGGTCAAGTGGAAGGGACACCCAGTTGAAGATGCCAGTTGGGAGGATGAAGAAGAAATTCAAAATCATGGTCAGATCATGCAAGATCTCATGAAGAGGAGTTCATGAAAAGTTTCAAGCGAGGGAGTATGATGCAGGAGCATTGTACAAAGCCAAAGCACACGCCTAGCCAACGGAACAGTTGGATGCGCAGATGAAAAAAAGGGAATGTTTTTATGAAAACTTTTTGAATTTTGAAATCTGAAGCATTAATGTAATAGCTAGGAGTAGCGTACTTACATTTATGTCTTGGAGATATGAACGGATCTGGAGAAATTATTCTCATCTGTCGGATGTATAGGAATTTAAGTCTGTTTAATGAAAGTAGGTAGATTTGATTTAATAGATTAGACAGTTTAGAAGCATAGGAGGGAAAATAGATATAGTCACCCTCAACCTTGTATCATTGTAACAAGAAAATTATGATCATTTAGAATTCATAAGTTGTAGACCTGTAGTAGAGAGTTGTAGAGAAGAACCCATGTACAGGAACAATTAAGTTAATATATGAAGCTTTGGCTCATTTTTCATGGTGTTATGATGCTTACTATTTACATTTGTTAAATGGTATGTTTACAGTTGTTTTATTTTCTCTATTATGCATTTGTTTCAATGTTGTATCAGGAGTATGATTTCATGTTGAGTGTATGAAGTCTGAGAGAGGAGAATAATGAGTTTCAATTGTTTCTCTTCCTGAGAATTCCTGCAAGGAGTGCAGTGAACGTCTACAAGGTGTGCGTTGACGAGGGTCTAAGTTTTATCTCAGAAAGATCAAGAGAGATATCGTTGTTCTCATACTAGCAAAAGTGCAGGTGAAGCAAAAAGTCATGCAAGGTGTGCACAGACCGAGTGAAGTCTTGGGTCTTTCAAATCCAGTAGGAAGAGTGAGAGACTACTATTGCAAAGAGTTCACAGGGTCGAAAACTCAAATAACCAAAGGTTATTTGAAGGTTTTCCACAAGGAGTGCAAGTACGGGTCCTTTTGGAAGCTGGAATTTGCAAGTGAAATCTTAGGAGGGATTTAACCTTTGAAGTGTTCAAAGGGAGGCAAAGATCGAAATCATCTCATAGAAATCAAGTTCTGTAGGGAGAACACCGAGTCCTTGGGAAAAAGTCATTGAGAAGTGAATTGGGCGGTCAAAATTCTCTGTGAAGAACTCGCGAAATCGTGAGAACCGTAGCATCCAGTGGAACTATAAGGTGGTTAGGAGTTGGATGAACCCACCACCTTGATATCAAGAATCAACGTGGACCGTTGGATCTTGCATATCTGTGAGGAGGTTAAGGTCGAGCATCTTTTGGCATTCAGAAGCTCATGAGGAGTGGTCGTTGGATGAGAAGCCACAGGAGCCGTTGATCCCCGTGTGGAGTGGAATTTTGACATTTCAACATTTCGGGGTTTGACATTTTGACAATTCCAATGACAAGGATCCGTGGCATTTTGCATTGAAAACCCTAAAATTGTGAAACACGACGTGTCTTTGGAGTAGGACTATGGTCACGGAGGAAGCTGTCACAAGGACCGATATTTGGTCAGGGACCAATAGTTGTTGAGTCCATTTCGACATTTCAACATTTCGGGGTCCGGGAAGTAGAGGAGGCAGTGATTTTAGAATCGAGAGTTCCAAACTCCCAGTATGTGGAATCCCAAAAAGATCAGAGCCGGTAGATCTATTTCGGAATTCATGGATTGGCGCAGCAAGTGATTTTAGAGTCGAGAGTTTCAAACTCCTGGTATGCGGAATCCAAAAAATGTTTGGAGCCATTAGATCAAGGGAGGCTCCTAGCCATCGACCTCACCAAAAGATAAATTTCAGAATACAGGGAATCATAGTGGAAAAGGAAGTATTGTTGGTTGTTTGCTCGAGCCCCCCAAAAGCCGAAACTAGTGGGTAATAGGTGGCGTATGCTCGACACGTTGGAGGAGTCAACCGTCATTGAGATTCCGGGTTTCGGCGATTGAAAAGAGTTGTGGCATTGCATCGAGAACCTCCAACTCATGAAGCCTGAAATATTTCATGGCTTAAACAAGGGTTTCTCATTTCATCATTTTCCAAGAGCTGTGGAAATACATAGAGACTCTCCAACTCCCGAAACCCGAAGTCCTTTGCGGCTTAAACAAAAGGATTTTAATTAACCCTTACCAAGGTTTGATTGAATATCCTACATAGATCTCGGCCCGAGGGTAGGGGGTCTGTGCCACTATACATCAGAATGTGGGAACACATTTCAAGATGTTTTTTTCTGGGCATTCTGTACAATAGTACGAACTTGGCACATTTTTGAGGCATAAATTTTGGTGGTTGTTTTAGTGTGTTGTAAGTGGATTTCTCTTGTTGGAGTTGATATTTATTGTTTTTGATATGTACTTTATTAAAGATGAATAATAAATCTCTCTCTCTCTCTCTCTCTCTCTCTCTCTCTCTCTCTATTATTGGGTTTCCCCACATTGGGGTTTTCCCTGACATTGCCTAAATTTATGAGTTTTCTGAGTTGAATGGTTTTTGGTCATTGTGTTTATTCCACTTCACAATTGCTTAGCAATGTGTATTTCTACTTATGGTAATTTATGAATGTGGGTTTAGACATTTTAGAGTTCATAGAAGACAATTATCTATAGGTTTCTAAGTGAATGACATAATTATTTACTTGTTGATTTTGTGGTGCTAGAGATTCACTGCATGCAGAATAGCCAACATTTCATTTTCATAGATTGATTGGTACAAATGTCGCTCTGACATTTGTTTGTTCGTAAAGGCCAAATTCCAACCATCTTGCATAAGGAATTCTCCAATTCCTCTCCCATAATCATCACATTCTAGGACAAAGGTCTTTTTAAAATTAGGAAGGGCCAGGACTGGAGTGGTTCACATGGCCACCTTCAAGGATTGAAAAGCTTGATCAGCTATGGGAGTCCAAGTGAAAGAATTAGTTTTAACGAGAGAAGTGAGAGGTGCTGCAATATTTCCATAATTCTTAACAAACTTGTGATAATATCTTGTTAAACCTAGAAATAGACAAAATCTTTTGAGAGTCTTTAGGCTAGGCCAATCTTGCATATCTTCAATCTTCTTAGGATCCATCCTGACACCTGCCTTAACAAAAATATGACCCATGTACTCGACTTGCAAGGCTTGAAAAGAACATTTAGATTGTTTGAGGAAAAGTTGGTGTTGAGAGAGTAGATGTAGAACACGATCCACATGAGCAAGATGGGTTGTCTAGGTTTTACTATAGATGAGGATATCATCAAAGAAAAATAAGAGAAAATGATGGAGAAAAGGATGGAAGACATGATTCATGAGGCTTTGGAAAGTGTATGGATCATTACACAAACCAAATGGAAAGACAAAAATCTCATAGTGGCCCTCGTGAGTTTGAAATGTAGTCTTAGGAATGTCATCCTCGTTCATATGTATCTAGTGTTAGCCAGAATGAAGATCAAGTTTGGTAAAGAACTAGGCACCACTCAATTCATCCAATAGGTCATCAATGACATGAATGGGAAATTTTTATTTCATGGTAAATTTATTGAGGGTGAAAAATTTGGGACACATGTGCCAAGAGGATTCTTTCTTAAGGACCATGACCACATGAGAAGAGTATGGTATCGTACTAGGACAGATAACACCTGCGGTGATAAACTCTTCAACAATTTTCTCAATTTCATTTTTTTGGGAAAAGGGATGATTATAGGGAAAAACATTTGGAGGAAGGATGCCACGAACAAGGGGAATGGAATTATCATGAACAACATGGGAAGGAGGAAGTCCCTCGGGAGTGGGAAAAACAACTTGTTTTTTGGAGATGATGGATTGGAGGTCTTGCGACACAGAGGGTGTCTCAGTGGAGTGAATGTTATGGAGTTGGGAATAATGCCAGAATGACCTTTTTTGAGGATATTTTCAATCTAATTGGAACTAATTATATTCGGGGAACCAACGGTGATGCCTTGAAACTTATATTCTTGGCCCTCCTAGTTGAATTGCATGGTTAGTTCCTTAAAATCCATGAGAATGGGACCAAAGTCCTTATCCATTCAACACCCAACACAATTTCACAACCACCCATGACAATAGAAAACATATGATATTTCATGTGGTACTAGCCAATTTGGAGATGCACATTTTCACAATGCTCCCCACATTTCATGGACCCTCCATTGGCAATCATGATTTGAAAATTATTGACTGCATGGATATAACAATTAGTTTCTTGGGAAATGTGGTGATGAAAAAAATTATGGGTGCTTCCACTATCAGCAAGGATGATGACCTTCCAATGTGTAATGTAACCAATTATATTGAGGGTTTGGGGAGAAAAGAATCCAAAGAGAGAATTCAGGGAAATTACCCGTTCAACTTTGGGAGGGTAGGAGGGTGGGGTCATGTCAGTGGGTTCAAATGACACGACCGCAAGGGGGGACTCGAGATATTATTTTGAAACATCCTCGAAGATGGAAATAAAAATCTTTTGTTCCTTACACTTATTCCCAAGAAAATGTTTTTCATCACAATTATAACAAAGGTCTTTGAGTTGGCGTTCAGTCATTTCTGCCTTGGTTAATTTCTGGATCTTTAGTGGAGTAGAAGGAGGAGTGGGAGTGATTGGTTTAGAGCAAGGAATAAAGGAGGGTTTTATGGTTTGATAAGAGACAATGTGTTGTTCTTCCTTATCTATTTTATTATCTTCCACCCAACTCTGAGGCCAATCCATGAGGACATGGGCACAAATATCATCCTTGAGGCCATTGATAAAATATTCTCGGAAAAAAGCATCATAATTTTCCTCTGTACATAAATCCAATCACTCAAAATAAGATATAAATTATTCCACTATGCCATATTGTTTAAAAATTTTCAAACGACCTAAATTGTTGGTGTCAGTGTCAAAGTGTTCATAAATCTCTGCCACAAATTGTGTCCAAGCCACATACCCTTGGCAGGAATTTTCCCTGCATTCCCACCATTTCCAACGTTCTTGATCTAGATGGAGAACACCATAATGGAGTTTGGCCAAATTATATGTAATTCCATACAAGAGAAATAGTGGTCCATTTGATTTATCCATCCAGTGGGATCCGAGCCATCAAATTTGTTCACATCCACACATGGAAGGTGTAGTTCACACTGAAAGTGATGGGGCTGAAAAGTTTGGGAATTAAAGGAAGTTTCACCTTCAGAGTGAAAAGGTGGTTCAAAGGAGGAAAGATTTGAAAGGATGTTCATCTTGGCACAAATCATGTTAGTGAAGGATGCAAGTTGGGTGGTGAGGTCTTGTTTGATGGTTTCCGATTTTGCATTTATGGAGGAATGCATGTTTTTATTGATGGTGGAAATATTGGCATTGATATTCCGCAATTTGTGTTGGGTCTCTGTGAAATTAAAGGATAAGGAATTGAAGCGGGCTTCCAAGTCTTGGCTATAGGTGTGGGACATGATGAAGAGGGAAAATGAAAATAGATGGGTCTGACCACACAAAAAATGGGTTATGGGTGAAGAGTATCATGATGATAAGGGTGACAAGGGAAATACAATGGGGTAGTGCCAAAATAAGGGTGTTGGGTCCACGAGAAAAAAAAATTGTTGTAAAATGATAGGTATGACTGTGATAAGGGCGAAGAGAGGAATCTGATGGGATAGGGATAAAATAATGGTGCCAACATGATCCAGACATGAAATTGTAACATCCTTCTTTTGTGTGCACTGATCGAACTTATTCTTTGAGGAAACTTTCTTGCAAGTGATCCAGATTATTGTACTATTGGTCGTTGATTATGATTGTGAGGCATTATGGAGGTAATTATATGTTATTTTGATGTATTGAATTAGCCAGGTTCTATTGACTCGTTTCTCCTGAGTGTGCAGGGTTTGGACCTCGAGGATGCATAGGCATCGATGAAACTGTTGGACACACCTACCACACTTAGAGGGGGGGGGGGTGAATGAGTGTGGGGATCATTTTCCAAAAACTTCCCTCTTACACAAAAAATCCTTAGTTAACATTCAACATTTGATCATTACTCATTGTTTTCATTTATAATCAGTTATATGTGAATACATATCAGCAACATATATCAGCAACATATCATCAAGAAATCATCTCCACAAGGAACACAAAGAACACAAGATGTATGTACAATTTTTCTTTTTATTATGGACTTAAATACGGGGGTTTTTCAACAACAACTGAATAGAGTACAAATATACAAGAGAACCAACTCTATATGAAAGAATAAACTTACATTCTCAGCACCAACTGAGATGAGTCAACAATCCTCAACAAATATCAATCTGTCAACATAAACAAGTGCATCAACTGTGCACCAACCTATGCCGAACAACCTGTAATCAACTTGTACCATAAACAAGTTCATCCAACCATGTACCAAGTATATGCCAATCATGTGTAAACTACTCATCAACAATTACCCATCAATATGTACCAACATCATCAACTATACACCTCATGTATGTGCCAACTCATCAACTGCTTGTCTCAACCATCACTAGTTTTGGATTAGTCAACAACCCCAACTTGCAATAATCATAACTTTGTAGCTGTAATGAATAAAGATCTAAAACTGATAAAAACTTCTACTCAGTTTGTTTTATGCAATTCTTTCAGGTGGCACTACTTGGAACCTCAAAGAAAAGGAGTTATAGAAAAAATGGCATACCTTGCTGAATTTTGGCTTATTCTAGAGAGCGACCTCGTAGAGCGTCCCCTGCACAAAATGTTCGTTGAATTGATCGGAAGAATTAAAAAACATACTAATGACCGTACCCTAACTAACACATTTGGTCTCACTGAATGTGGATATTTTATGAATAAGTTAGGATGTTTTTACCCGAAACACCTGTTTTTTACTAGTTTCAGGACTAGCCACACACCCTATTTTCCGCAGAGTGTAACTCACAAAATACCACGAACCACAAGCTGATTTTTTTACTATAAATACTTGGTTATGTTTTCTCAATGTCATAGCAATTTCATGGTCTGAATCATTATATAAAAAACTTTATAGCACAAATGGTGACATGACCTATAAATAACATACCTTAGAAAGCATCATGAAAAGAATTTATCCTCCCTTCAATTTCGGCCCTCTTTTCTTCACCTTCCTTCTGAAATTAGGATTAGATATCCTTGGTTACCTCATTAACCTATATATATTCAATATTCTCAAGTGTTCCACACCAAAAATGCTCAAGAATCTCTCCATCAATACTCCAAAAGATATTCTCACAAGAAGCTCTCCATTGATCCACAAACTGGATGATCTACAAGGGACCATTGCTATCTTATTTATACTTTCATCATCTAGGTCACTTAACCCATTTCTAGGTCACTTAACCTATTTTACTTATTTTAGGTTTAACCACTTTCCATAAAGAGAAATTTCTCCAATATTTTATCATTTAAATATTCCTTCTTGATTTTCTCATCTTACTTTCTCATTTCTTGATTTTTTCACTTCTCTTTATTATTTAAATAATCCACCTTGACTTTGTTACCTTACTTTATCACTTAAATAATGATTTCTTCTTTTAGGTCACTTTGACTACTTTGACCTTGGGGGATTCAAGCCTTCATGTGGGGGTCCTTCTTCTTCGTAAGGCCATAACTCTCAAACCATGAGGATTTATGTGACATTCCACATACCACCGGAAATGGCATGACAAGCACTATCGATCTAGGATAGTCTCACCAACAATTTCCTTTATCTTCATCTCATTATTCCACATAAAAGCATGGGTCCTCCAACCATTCTTCTAGGATAACTCAATTAGTAAAGAGTCTTCCCGTGAGGGATTTCACCATAAGGGGACCACTTTGGAGTTCATCCATTTGTGCACCTTATCAATCATTATAAGACAATAATGAGAGCACGCGTCCTCCAACCATTCTTCTAGGATAACTCAATCCGCAAAGTGTCTTCCCATGAGGGATTTCACCATAAGGGGACCACTTTGGAGTTCACCCATTTGTGCACCTTATCAATAATGACAAGACAATAATGAGTCATCTATACATTTTTAAAACAATGCATCATATACCAATGAAACCACATTGATCCATCTTCATCATGTATCAATGACAACTCATTGATCCATCTTCATCTATGCATTCTCGTCAAGAAAAATACATATTATATTACATCAATGATCAATCAATCAATCCTTTGACATCCATCGATGACATCAATCAATCAAACCATTGGCATCAATGACAACATGATCCAACAATCTCCCTCTTTGGCATTGATGACAGTACCAACATTGATGTCAACACCAATTACCAATTATTGATGTCAACATGTAGATAAGGCATGCTCTACATCAATAGTAAATGTGACTATCTCTCCCCATCAATAAACATCCATCACATCAATGTGATTAACTCTCCCCCTTTGTCATCAATGGCAAAGGGCCATTCTCATCTTGGGGCTTCTCCCCTTGCTTGAACTCTCCTTGGGGTTGTTCCCCCTGTCTAAATGCCTTTGATCTTCCTCTGAATAATATATCCCCTTTTGAACAAGGGATATCACTATGATGTAATGCTGAAGATACATTGAACATACTCCCCTTGTGACCATTGCTCCACCTTAAATTATGCTCATGTGCTCTTTATTCAAGTATAGGGATCTTTTCTAGGTATGCATTTGATAAATATCTCCTCCTAGAATCATGGGAAGAAGAATGACTCCCCCTATGGTTATGTCTCCCCTATCTTTTATGCAAGATGAACATTGTGCTACCATATAACGATCCTCGGACCTGTTCATGAATCAAACCCATGCCATACCAAGCATCATGAAGCAAAAGATATGTCAACAATGAAATAAAGAATCATGAGAAAAATATCAACCAAGTACATCATGTACAAAATGTGTGCTCATCATGCACAACACCTATGTACATCAACATCATGCAATGTGCCGAAAGATATCATCCATGGAATGTATCAATCATATGCCTTTATCAACATGCCAACGTGTGCATCTACTAATATGTCAACCATGTGCATCTACCAATATGACAACCATGTGCATCTACCAACATGCCGAACAATGTATCATATCACTCATGATATGTCTCCATCATGAACCAAGTGCCACAATCATGTATCTCAAACAAATGCCAATTGTTGTGCTAATCAAGTAGTACCAATGGTGTAGTATCATCAAGCATATGGCATCTATGAGTGTGTCAAACATGTACATTACCATGCACCAATACCACAAAATGATGAATCCCATATATGTAGCCCAATCCATATGAAAACTGCATGCACAATGATATCAACATATGCTTCCAATAATACATCATAAGATATATCAATGAAACTCAAATATTTACCAACCATGTACACCAACAGATCAACATCAATCCATACTCATGGGTTAGTGTCATGCACTCGAGATTTTATTTTACATAATACAATAGATGAACACTTTAACCCACAACAAATATTGTCAGAACCTACAACAAACAATGTCAAACCCCACAACAGAGTGTTATACCATCACATCAAGCTGCAATCCATGTGCATAGACTTTTTCTCAAGGATTTACCACATATACATGGTCTGTTGCACAACATCTCGCATATGTACATGACCTATACAAGGTCAGCCTATGTATGTACACGACTGATACCACTATCACCCACATATGCTTCAGTAGATGACTTACTTGAGATTCCCTTCAGTCTTTCATTATGTTATGGCTGCTCTTTCTTCTTCACCCACTTCTATAGATGTCCTTGCTCCTCAGAACTTGAGCTCTAAGCATCCATCTTTTCAAATATGTCTCTCTTCCTTACTTCATTCCTTCTTCTAGCCACGCTATTTGAAGTTCTCATCATGGACTTTCTTCTTGTGTTCCAACACTCATGGGATTTGTGGCCAAATCTACTACAGTTGTAGCATCTCATAGTGTTATAGTGAACAATAATGTGTCCTACTTGATCACATCTCCAACAACTCATGGTGTTATAAAATCTTCCATTATATCTCCTTCCATAAGATCTACACTCAAAAGCTTTGTGACCATATCCATTACATGAATAACAATTCCCATGAAAAATACTTTCATACATTTTCTTTGGTGTCCCAAGAATAGCTTCTTGATGTCTTCCTTGTTTTGTTCTTTTGAAATTTTCTTTGCCTTGTGTAGATGGTTTGTTTGCAACATTGTCTTCCTTCTTTGATGGATTTACCTCATGCTTCTTTGAGCTTCTTGCTTCAGCATGTGTATCTTCTCCTTTGTATCCAAGACTTGATTTATCATATGGTGATCTTTGACTTTCTAAGATCTCATCCAATATTAGTGAGCTATTCATGAATTTTTTTGAATTTTCTACTTTCTTTCTAAGGTCAACAATTTCAGCTTCTATCTTACAACATCACTCTTCCTTTTCATTTATTTGATTATTCAATAGTTCCTCTATTCTTTTGGCTTCTTCAATTTGGGTCTTGAGATGGACAATAGTTTCAAAAAGAAATCTAATCTCATCATCTACCTTCTGTTAAGCCCTAATATTGGCTCATTACCCCTTAATTGGGGCATATTATATTAGTAATGTTATTTTATTTATGTCAGCTTTAGGCCATTAGTTGTAATTATACCTCCTAGTCTCCTATATATACCAAGGATACATTTTCATTTTAAATCATCTTGTACTTGAACATTCAAGTGGGGTAAAAGGGGGTTTCCCTCTCAAAGAGGCTTATTATCTGAAATTGCCTCTTTTTCAAGTCATTGAGTGCTTTGTCTAAGGTTTTTCTATTCTATATTGATATTTGGTTCTTAACGTATGGTATCAGAGCTCAAGGTCTTGGGGTTTCGCTGCTACATCTGAGACACCTTGCCATTTTCACTATAACATGTTTTCTACGACGTTTTAGAAGGAACGGCTTGGAGTATATTTAGTAGATGGATCAAGTTACGTTGGGGTCAAAATTCATCTCCTGAGGCCTTACACTTTCATAGATACAACCTGTACGAGATAGGGTTCTAGAATCATCCTGAACTGATTCATTGCAGAATTTTCACTATAAAAACTTTTCTCTAATGTTTTAGACCCTAAAATTTGGAGACTATTTACAGAACTTAGTAAGGTATCTGTGGTAAAACGGTCAGCTTCTGGGTCATCTTAAATTTGTAGATACACCCTATGTAAGATAGGGTATCTGACTAGTCCTATTGACTAGTCTCAAGAAGGTGTTCCAGGTAAAACAATCATAACTTCTTCCTAGAGTATCCAAAATGAGTGGGACTAGTTTCATTGGATTGTGGACAGTCTATAGTATTGCTGGTGCGAGTTTCATAATTTTATATCAATTATTTTGTGCGGGGCACGCTATACAAGTGAGATCTTATGGAAAGGCCAAAAATCGGCAAGTTGTGGGAAAGTTACCATAAATTCCACTTGGAACATACAATTTTGATCAGACCTGTGGAATTGCACAGAAGACATATAAGATAACTACATAAAATAAATTTCCATACCCAGAAGGGCCAAAACTTGCGAGATACAACAAAAGAAATATTGTCTAGAAGAACCACCTCAAAATCAAGGTTCAAAAGTGATACTTGGCCAACATGCCAGCAAAAGGGGAACTTCTACACCAAATAAGCCTCCAGAAAATCCTACATGGACTCTTGATGAAGGTGAAGAAATGCGTAGGGACATAAATGAACTACAAAAGAAGATGGATTCAATGGAATCTAAGTTGGATACTAAGATGGATTCAATGGAAGCTAAGTTGGATACTAAGATGGATGGTTTAAAAGGGGAGATCATGGAAGTATTGAAAATTTTCGTAACAGAGAAGACACCTAAAAGTGAAAATGCATCCCATGAAATTCATGATGAGGACACAAGGAAGGTGAATCAAGAGTGGAGAAACTCCAACTTTGGTTTGAAGACCAACCATGTTCCTAAGATTGATATGAGGAATTTTGATGGAAAGGACCCAATCACATGGATACTTCAGATGGAGTAATTATTTGATCTCCATAATGTGCCACATACACAAAAGGTACAAATTGATTCTTTATATTTAGAACCTAATTAATTTGTATGGTATTGATGGCTTTGTTCTCTCAAATAACTCGTCACTTGGACAATTTTCAGTTACCGTAATCGATATTCCATATGAGCACTTGATTGATGTATTCATAGGAACTTTAAAGGATAACATTCAACATGAGGTTCACCTTTGGGAACCCAAATCATTAGAGAATGCATTTAAGGTGGCAAGAAATGTTGAAAGTAAAAATATGGCTA
>ML807645.1:99934-118771 GCA_009831015.1 Picea engelmannii
CAAGGTCAAAACAGATCATGATAGTCTTAAATACTTCTTGGAACAAATACTATCTTCAGAAGAACAACAAAAATGGGTAACCAAGATATTGGGTTATGATTTTGAAATCGTCTATAAAAAGGGGAAGCAAAATGTTGTGGCAGGTGCACTTTTAATAAAGGATGAAGATGTTGAGACCTTTCTCTGTTCTATCTCAATCATCCAACCTTATTGGATAATAGAAGCAAGGGATGAATGGAAGAATGATGAAAAAGTGTGGACTCTCATTCAAAGGTTGCAGTAGGATTCCAGTGCATTGAATACATTTACATGGAAAAATGATTCACTATGGTACAAATATCACTTATATTTATGTAAGAACTCCCAACTCAAACAAAAGGTACTATTGGAATTGCACACCTCTCCAGTAGGAGGGCACTCGGGATTTTTGAAAACCTACCATAGAGTCAAGAAGGAATTTTTTTGGGATGGCCTTAAAAATGATGTTCAAAGTTTTGTGGCAGAATGTTTGGTTTGCCAACAAAATAAGGTGGAAACAATTAACACCCCAGGTCTTTTACAGCCATTATCCATCCCAAGTCAGCGCTCGGGGGATGTTTCCATGGATTTCATCACAGGGTTACCAAAGTCTAAAGGAAAGGAGTGTTATCATGGTGATTGTTGATAGACTGAACAAGTACACACACTTTTGTGTACTCTCTCATCCCTTCAAAGCTAGTACAGTTTCCACCGCATTCATGGAGATAGTTCGAAAGCTACATGGAAGCCCAAACATTATTATAAGTGACAGAGATCCCATCTTCACTGGACATTTTTGGACATAATTATTTTCTTGTTTGTGTACTCAATTGGTGCATATCTCATCCTATCATCCTCAATATGATGGAAAAACCGAGATAGTGAACAAATGTCTGGAAGGATACCTCCGTTGCTTTGCCTCTGATAAACAAACACAATGGTTCAAATGGTTACCCCTTGCAGAATGGTGGTATAACACTTCCTTCCATACTGCAACAAAAATGACACCATTTATGGCACTTTATGGATACCACCCTCCTTACATCACTTCTTCTCTAAAAGAAAAATCTAAGGTTCAAGCAGTGGAAGATCACATCAAGAATCAACAACAAGTTCTCCAAATCTTAAAGGACAACCTAACCATGGCACAAAATCGCATGAAACAACAAGCAGATCAACATCATAGTGAAAGAAGTTTTGAAGTAGGGGATTGGGTATTTTAAAGACTACAACCATACAAACAGATGTCCCTCAAGCAAGACAGGAAGGATAATAAATTATCACCAAAGTACTATGGACCTTATAAGATGTCGCAAAAGATTGGTACTATGGAATACAAGTTGGAGTTTCTTGCATCTTGACGAGTACACCCAGTTTTCCATGTTTCATCCTTAAAGAAGTTTATAGGCGACAAGATCCCAGTTCAAACTATATTTCTAGAACTTGATGAGGAAGGAAAAATCATATTGGAGCCTGAAGCCATCGCTGACACAAGAATTCACCAGTTGAGGAATAGATCCATTTCAGAGTATCTCATTAAATGGAGGAAACTACTGGCTGAAGATTCCACTTGGGAAGATGAGTCTTTTATACAGAAGCATCAAGAGTTACTCAAGCATTGCAGGCAACACTTGTCTCAAGGGGAGGGCCATGTTAAGCCCTAATATTGACTCATTACCCCTTAATTGGGGCATATTATATTAATAATGTTCTTTTATTTATATCGGCTTTAGGCCATTAGTTGTAATTATACCTCATAGTCTCCTATATATACCAAGGAGACATTTTCATTTTAAATCATCTTGTACTTGAACATTTAAGTGGGGTAAAAGGAGGTTTCCCCCTTGAAGAGGCTTATTATCTGAAATTATCTCTTTTTCAAGGCGTTGAGTACTTTTTCTGAGGTTTTTCTATGCTATATTGATATTTGGTTCTTAACACCTTCACATTTTCTTTTTCATTCTTTAGTCTTGTGATTTCTTCTTCCTTTTCTTCTAGTTGAGTCTTATTGCTCTCTTTGAGCATTTCCTTTAACATCAAAATGTACCCTTGAATCCTCCTAAGAAACTTTTTAGTGTTATCCAAAAGATAGTTATAGTGTGTATAAAAATGATCACTTCTATATATATAAACCCTCTTCAATTTCCTTTTGAAGTTCTAATAGATTTTCTTCTATTCTTTCCATGGGATAACTGTCATCAAACTTTACACAAACTGTTTCTAGATCATCTTCTTCACTTGAGAAAAATTCAACGTCACCACATTTTGAATCAATGCAATCAACAGTCTTTGGAGATTCTTTTCCTTCATTTGAAGTATCTTCAATATCTTCCTTCTTGCCAACATCATCACATGATTCTTTTCCTTTAAAATCATCACATATGCAATCAAGAGTTAGAGATTCTTTACCTTTGATAATCTTGACGGAGTGGTCTTCAACACCTTCTTTGTTTTTTAGATATGTCTCCTATAGATTTATCCATAGGTACTTGACAGAAGTAAATTGTCCCAAGCTCTCTTTGATAGGGCTTGAAAGTCCACTAATATTGGTCTTGAGAGCCAATGCATCATTCTTCTTTCCTTCCCTTTGAGCTGCAAACTTTGAATTGTTCTTCAACAGAACTGATCCACCAATGGTTTCCTTCCAAATAGTTGCTCCCATTGTCTTCAAATATACTCTCATCTCTATTCTCCAAGTAGAATAGTTTTCCTCATCAAGGATTGGTATTTCATCATCCATTTGTGTGTCTATGGATCTCCTTCAATATTGTTAAGGCTTGTAGTGAATTCCCTCTCTGATACCAATTGTTGGACACACCTACCACACTTAGAGGGGGGGGTGAATGAGTGTGGGGATGTTTTTCCCAAAACTTCCCTCTTACACAAAAACTCCTTAGTTAACATTCAACATTTTCTCATTACTCATTGTTGTCATTTATAATCAGTTAGATGTGAATACATATCAACAACATATATCAGCAACATATCATCAACAAATCATCTCCACAAGGAACACAAAGAACACAAGATGTATGTACACATTTTCTTTTTATTATGGACTTCAATCTGGGGGTTTTTCAGCAACAAATGAATAGAGTGAAAATCTAAAAGAGCATCGGTTCTATATGAAATACTTTTCTTACATTCGCAGCACCAATTCAGATGAGGCAACAATCCTCAACATATATCAATCTGTCAACATAAACAAGTGCATCAACCATGCACCAACCTATGCCAAACAACCTGTAATCAACCTGTACCATAAGCAAGTGCATCCAACCATGTACCAAGTATAAACCAATCACGCATAAACTACTCATCAACAATGACTCATCAATATTTACCAACATCGTCAACTATACACCTCATGTATGTGCCAACTCATCAACTACTTGTCTCAACCATGACTAGTTTTGGATTAGTCAACAACCCAAACTTGAAATAATTATAACTTTCTACCTATAATGAATAAAGATATGAAACCAATATACAATGTTATTCAATGTCTTTTATGCAATTCCTCCAGGTGGCACTACTTTTAACCTCTCATAAAAGGAGATATAGAAAAAATAGCATACCTTGTTGAATTTTGGCTTATTCTAGAGAGCGACCTTGTAGAGTGTGCCCCACAAAAAATGTTCATTGTATTGATATGAAACTGTTAAAAAATGTACTAAATACTGTACCCTAACCAACACATTTGGTCTCACAGAATTGTTATCTGTTATGAAGAAGTTATGATGTTTTTACCCGAAACACTTGTTTTTTACTAGTTTCAGGACGAGCCACAAACCTTATTTTCCACGGAGTGTAACTCCCAAAATAAAACGAACCACAAGCTAATTTTTTTACCACATATACTTGGTTATGTTGTCTCAATATCATAGCAATTTAACAGTTTGAATCATTATATAAAAATATTTATAGCGAAAATGGTGAGATGACCTATAAATAACATACCTTAGAAAGCATCATGAAAATAATTTATTCTCCCTTCAATTTTGGACCTCTTTTCTTCACCTTCCATATGAAATTCGGCTTAGATATACTTGGTTACCTCAGTCACCTATATATTTTCAATATTATCAAGTGTTCCACACCCAAAATGCTCAAGAAGCTCTCACAAGAAGCTCTCCATCAATACTCCAAAAGATATTCTCACAAGAAGCTCTCTATTGATCCACAAAAAGGATGATCTACAAGAGACCATTGCTATTTTATTTATAATTTCATCATATAGGTAACTTAACCCATTTTTAGGTCACTTAACCCATTTCTAGGTCACTTAACCTATTTTCCTTATTTTAGGGTTAACCACTTTCCATAAATAGAAATTTCTCCAATATTTTATCATTTAAACATTCCTTCTTGATTTTCTCATCTTACTTTATCATTTCTTGATTTTTTCACTTCTCGTTATTATTTAAATAATCCACCTTGACTTTGTCACATTACTTTATCATTTAAATAATGATTTTTTCTTTTAGGTCACTTTGACTTCTTTGACCTTGGGGGCTACAAGCCTTCATGTGGGGGTCCTTCATCTTCGTAAGGCCATAACTCTCAAACCATGAGAAGTTATGTGACATTCCACATACCACTGGAATGGAATGACAAACACTATCCATATAGGATAGTTTCACCAACAATTTCCTTGATCTTCATCTCATTATTCCACATACAAGCATGGGTCCTCCAACCATTCTTCTAGGATAGATCAATCCATAAAGAGTCTTCTCATGAGGGCTTTCACCATAAGGGGACCACTTTGGAGTTCATCCATTTGTGCACCTTATCAATCATGATAAGACACTAATGAGAGCATGTGTCCTCCAACCATTCTTCTAGGATAACTCAATCCACAAAGCATCTTTTCGTGAGGGCTTTCACCATAAGGGGTAAGTCATTAAAATGTGTAAGGGAATATGGGGACACCTAGGAGCGAGTCTAGGAATTATTTTAGGTGGGTGAGGGAAATATGATTAATTAAATAATTAATGAATTTAATTTCTGGTGCAACGAAGGGGATGGGTAACACATGTACGGGGAGGATTTTTCTAAATTAAATTATTGAACAATAAATTAAATGGGAAATTTAGAAATAAATGACTTAGAAACTATATATAAAGGAGGGAGGAGGAGGAGGAGGAGGATGGATCTCTTCGGTTATGAATAATGTTACACTATAGAATTTTAGACTTAAATGACTTATCTTGTGGGAGTTGGGATACCCAGCTCAGTGAGGAGTGGTAGCTCGGCCTTGCGAGGCGAGCTGGGAGCCAATTGTTCTTTTATTTAGTGTGTGTGGCCCCTTTGTAGCTAGGGGGGATAATATGGAAGAAGAATACCCATAGCATTGGCTAGGAGGTACCGGTGAAGCCTCATCAGTCGGCAAGTGGAAGCTTCTTGGAGCACGCGGGGAAATGACTCAGAAGATGTTACCTTGGGCTATGGTACACAAGATTTATTTGCATGGTAGATTACTGATGATCTTACACCTTCATTTCTATACTTTTAATTGTGTAAATAAAGTGTTTTACTTATCATTTTGATTGAGAACTTAATTTCCCCTTTGCCTTAATCTCATTGCTTGACTTGATTCCCTTGGCTTTCGATCCCTGGATGTTGTGATTGTCCTATTGGTTTTACTGATTGTTGTGAAGAGTTGTGCCTTACTTCATCCTCATCCCTATATCCTCAGTCCATGCATGAGTAGTCGGCCAGGAGCAGGATCGACGGTCATCAGTTCAGTGTTAATAGACCTATAGATCCTAAAGCCCTGCTTTTATGTGCGTGGATGATGAGCGAAGGATGTTTTACCCAATTTTATACCCCTGTTGGTTTTTCCTGGTTTAGTGATTATCTTGCGCCTTGTTGTGATTTATTAACTTTGTGATTTACTGCTTGACGACGATTTTTTATTCTGCCTTGGGCCACATTCGACAACGTTGCAATATTTCCCACTGTGATGTTTCCCTCTGCAATTCAATTTATTTGAATGTGAATTTAACTTACGTTTTAACACATTTGGACTGCATTTTTCTCTCCAATTTATTACTTTTTACTGGCGAATGTTACCGTGTGACTTTAACCTTGTTTTATACATTATATACTGCTAATTTACCCTTCATTTCCAACGATCTTGCACTTGTTTTAGACTTCTAATTTATCATTTATTGAATGTGATTTTACACTCTTTTTACTGCATTTTTATCTGGAACGTTAGCCCTTTTATTATTGTCTGGACTGGTTTTTTTTTTTTCTTCAATGGAAGGACAGTAAAATTTTTCTACGAATTACAACAAAAACCTTGCCTTGAACGCCAGCTCATTTTACCTTGAACAACGAAGAATTTATATTCAAATGCCTTCATTTTTACTATATTTGTTGAGTACATTTTCTTATTATCAAACCCAACGCCCTCTTACCTTGTTAGGAAACCAGTTTACCTGGGTACTGGCTACGATTGAATGAACTTACCTAGATTTTGACACCGTGCTCACCCCATGATTTTTGGGGTATTTTACTCAATTGTTACTTATGATTTCTGCGGCCCCTCGCACAACACTCACCATATGGTTCTATGGAAAATAACACTGTGGTTACACTTGAACTCATGGAAATTCTCATAGCTATTCCACCCAACCCTTACCACACATGGGTTACATTGATTGGCCTTGATTGTATTGGATTGAAAGGAGATTGATGCACCTCTACGATTTTAGTTATGGTTTATTTTTTCCAAGTGATATGGTAGTGAATAATTGAAGGTATTAATTGCGTAGAGGTTTTCCCACATCGATCATTACCATATTGGATTCATTCATAGTAACTAAACCATTACACCACTGGCATAGATTATTTCGTAGAGTTTAAATTCCATTAGTGTATTTAAACATTTCCTATTGATGGTAACATTTAAGATAAATAGCACGGGGTGATTGATATCATGTTAGAAGTACGTTGATTGACAACTGGTTAGATATATATTGATGACATCCTTAATAGTAATATTATACTGCAACTTCCTGGATATGGTATATTCATGGTTCTCAATTTTTGAGGTAACGATGGTTTTTTATTCATTATTTTCCAGCTATTTGATTTATGGCAGTGCCTTAACTGTAACTTGTGACAAGGATACTAGATATGTTGTTTAATTAAGCGATTTCCTTTCTAAATAATCTGCCATCGTGTCCATGAATTTCAGACCGCAATGGTTTTAGGACTGAGTATTACTGTGTAATGGTGTGGTGACTGTGTTTCCACCCTCTTCATTTGAATAGACGTCTTAAATTCCTTTAAGTCCTTTAATAGACAACAATTGTGACAACCAGTTTACCAACCAAACTTGTTAATATATAGCATCTTCTTTTGACAACCAAACTTATTAATAGACAACCTCTTCATTTGAATAGACAACGTTAATTCCTTTAATTTGAATAGACAACCTTTAATTAATAGCCTTTGAATATAACATACTTTAATTTGAATAGGCAGTCTTTAGTTTGAATAGAAAAACCTTAATTAGCAGCCTTTAATTTGAATAGACAATCTTTAATTTGAATAGATAGCTTTAATTCCTTTAAATTGAATAGACAACCTTTAAATTAAATTAGATTAGACTTGTCAAATTAGTTTTAGTATTGATTAAACTAGACTTGTCATTAGATTGTAATTAATGACTAATTTGTAATTTAGACTTGCTGAATTTGATTTGTATTTAATGTTAAATTAGATTGTAAATTAATGAATAATTTGTAATTTAGATTTGCTAAATTAGATTTGTAATTAATGTTAAAATAGATTGTAAATGTTGACTAATTTAGACTTGATGAATGGTTGGGTGGTTGACAAAGTCATGTTTTAACTTGCGCTTTCTTCGAACAATGTCATATTGTGTCTTGTTGATCTGTTGCTTGGGGTGTGGGTGTAGTCTTCTTGTCAGTAACTCGGATCCTAGCGAGTTTGATTCATCTAGAGTCCTTGGTCCAGATACATTGTGTAGCACTAGAGTTAGTGTCATTCCTATCACCTGGGGATGGCATGATACCCAATGAGGAGATCATTGCATGCCCTAAGGGATAGAGGTGAAGGGTAACTAGGTCAGGTTATGTTCTACCATTTGTGGGCATCATTCATGGTAGTTGTTTTGGCGTTTGGGTTGTAACACCTTCATGTGTTTGGTTGTGCACCATTAAGGCTCTACTTAAATAGTAATCGATGCCATTGTGTCGGGATGGGGATGTTGTCCCTTAGATTTTAGGCGTGGTCATGTTCGTGTCGGGTAGGTAGTCATTTCTCTTTGTAGTTTTATGCATGTTTCGCCTAGTTTCTCTTGTGCTAGTACGTGAAGTCGTAGTTTTTTGTTTCCTAATCGGCGTGAGTGTGTTCATCATCAGGGTGTGTGGTTCAACTGTTGTTGTCGCTGCCTTCTTGTCAAAAAAAAAAATCACTTCCTGCTCCGCTTGTTATAATTTTTGGGTCGTTACATATGGTATCAAAATGGGTTCAACCCTGCGATTGTGGATCGCCAGGATTTCCACTACATTAAACCCTTGAGTATTTAACCTAGTGCTAATAAAACTATAAATGTTTCCATGTAGTGATCTTGATTAGAGGACTCCAGAGAGGTTCATAGCGTGGTGCTGTGGAAGGAGGTGCGATGCCTCTAGAGGTGCTCGCACCTTCGAAGTCTAACCCCCAAGGGGAAGAAGAAGTCCTTGGGCTAGAGTCAATTGTTGTAAGGGATGATGATGGTTTGACAAGGTCCTTGTAGAGAATGTAAAAGGCCTTGATTCACCATATGTACTGAGATGAGGCTAAGGAGTTTGTACCCCTGAGGGTCCACAACACGCCCAACCAATACCTTAGTATTCACTGCAAACTCAAGAAGGTCAATTTTCCTGAGTTCTTTGGTGACCTAGACGGTGAAGCCACCGAGGCATGGTTGGAGAATATGGTGATTTGCTTTACACTTCGCGACTATACCTCCAACATGAAGGTCCACATGGATGCCTCTAAACCGAAGGGGAGCACTCTTCTTTTATGGAAGACACTCCTACCACATTTGAACATGGTCGTCGAAGACGTGTCATGGGAACTGTTCAAGGAACGATGCCAGGAAAGGTATCTTTCTAAGGAATTCATTGAGCGTCATCTCCACGAGTCCAATGCATTGTGATAGGGCGACTGTACGGTGCCCCAGTACGAGGCCCGTTCTTGGAGCATCTTCTCTATTCTCTGCATGTTTTACTGAGAAACTTAAGGGAAATAAGTTTGTGTTGGCCTCAGTGTTAGGATCCAACTTCTACTTCAGGTACCAAAACTACTGGACCGAAGAAAGTGTGTTGGATTGTGGGGAGCCACACTACCAGTGCGACTACCCAGTGGAGAGGACTAGAGGATCTGGATTAGTCAGACCCACTACCGTGGGAGATTTGGGCAAGGTCCATCAGATTCATGCAATGGTGAATAACCACCAAGAAAAGCACCAACCGACTGTGCTCAAGATGTCAGGTATCATCTCTGACCATACCCTTAGTATTTTAATAGATACCGGTGCTACCAAGAGTTTCATTTCTGGTACAACACTAAAGAGGATTAAGGTAAAGGAAATCAAATAGGATGAGTATAGCTTTGTAGAGATGGATTTGAAAGCCAAACAAAATGTTGGCGGAAAGGTTATGGTTTGTACTCTTAACCTGGGAGAGTTTGTTATCAAGGCCAACCTGTACGTCACTATCTTAGGATATTATGACATCGTGATCAGTATGGATTGGTTGGAATCGCATGAGGCGATACTCAACTGTAAGATGAAATAATTGAGCTTGGTCGATGATGAGGGACAGAGACGAGGGATTGTAGGTCAGAACCAAGGATTTCGCCTGAGATTGATCTCTTCCTTGCAGTTACAAAAGAGCATGCGTAAGGGATGTAATCTTTATGTGATCCTTGTGTTAAATGAGAAGGGAGTAGCAAAAGGTCTAGAACACCTTGCTATGGTGAGAGAGTTTGCGGACATCTTCCCGGAGGAGGTACCGGGGATACCGCCAGAGAGGGAATTGTAATTTACCTAGAACTAAAATTGGGGACTGAACCAATAGAGAGAACATCTTATAGTATGTCAACCCCATAGTTATAGGACTTGAGAATGCAACTGAAGGAGTTGTTGGACCTGGGACTTATACGTCCAAGTGTATCACCATGGGGTGCACCAGTTATTTTCATACGAAATAAAGATGGGTCATAGAGACTCTGCATTGAGTACCATCAATTGAATAAGGAAACGATAAAAAATCAGTATCTGTTGTTGAGGATTGATGATTTGTTTGATCAGATGAAGGGTGCGATGATGTTTTCAAAGATTGATTTACGATTAGGGTATCACCAGTTACAGATCAAGGAGGATGGCATCCCTAAGACCACTTTTAAGATGAGGTTTGGGAATTACGAGTTTATTGTTTTATTGTATTGACTGACAAACTCCCTAGGGGTATTTATTATTTTAATGAACGGGGTGTTTGGCGAGTACTTGGACAAGTTTGTCCAAGTATTCATTGATGATATTTTTATTTACTCTTGGACGATGGAGGAGCATGACGAGCACTTGATCTTGGTACTACAGTGTCTACGAGAGCACAAATTGTATGGGAAATTTTCCAAATGCTTGTTTTATCAACCGAAGATTCACTACTTAGGGCATGTCATCTCTGACGAAGATATCACCATGGATCCAGCAAAGGTTGAGGATATTATGGAATGGCCTGTGCCGAAAAATTTCCTGGAAGTGCATAGCTTCATGGGTATAACAGGATACTATCAATGGTTCATCGAGGGATTTTCGAAGATAGAAAATCCGATCACAAAATTGCAGAAGACGAATAAGAAGTTTGTTTGGTCCGAGAAATGCGAGGTAGAATTTCAGAGGCTCAAAGAGTTGTTGAAAACAAAACCCATACTAAAGTTCCCTGACATGGATGCGGAATTCTTGGTATGCACTAATGCATCTAGGGAAGGCTTAGGCAGAGTCTTGATGCAAGACAATCGAGTGATCGCTTACATATCAAGGAAACTGAGAAGGCATGAGGAGAACTATGCGACGCACAATTTAGAGTTGTTATTCGTTGTATATGCCTTGAAGGTTTGGAGACACTACTTTGTTAGAAGAAAATTTGAACTAAAGACACACCACTATGGACTACAATACATCTTTACGCAAAGCGACCTAAACACGCGACAATGACGTTGGTCAGAATTTCTTAGCGAGTAATACTTCGAGATTAATTACATAAAAATAATGGTGAACCAAGTGGCAGATACATTGAGTCAAAGCCCACACATATTTTTGGTGTTGCCTCTTTAGACGAATCTATGTGAAAATATTCTAACTTTATAGCTCGACGATGACTGGTATAAAGAGGTCAAGGATTTTATCGGACAAAACACAATGATGGTAACAAGATTAAAGGATATATGTTGGACAATGATGGACTAATGATATTTAAAAGTCGAATTTACATACCGCCAAATGACGAGTTGAGTTTGATCCTAAAGGAGGCTCACAGAGTAGAGTACATGGCTCACCTAGGTGTAATGAAGATGAGGGAGGACCTTAAACCCTTATTCTTCTGGAAAGGAATGAAGGCATACATAGTCAACTGTGTGGCCAGATGTCTAGAATGTCAGTAGGTAAAGGCTGAACATAGACATCCAGCAGGATTACTACAGCCACACATTATTCCAGAATCGAAATGGGAGGTTATTTCGATGGATTCCGTTGTTGGATTTCCACTGATGGCAAGGAGACATGAATCGATTTTTGTGGTAGTCGACACTTTGACGAAGATTTCTCATTTTATCCTGGTGCATATGATGAATCAGGCACTTGACATAGCTAGAGTTTTCATCAGTTATATTGTGAGGCTACATGGCATGCCTGAGAGGAATTTATCTGATCAAGGATCAATGTTTACTGAACAATTTCGACTAGTTTCCAAGAGGCCTTGGGAACCCAACTTAACTTTAGTACTACATATCACCTAGAGACAGATGAGTAGAATGAACGAACAAACCACTTCTTGGAGGACATGTTGCATATGTACGTGATGGACCAACATAAGTGTTGGAAATAATTCATGCCACTAGTAGAATTCTCTTATAACCACAGTTACCAAAGAACCATTAAGATGGCACCTTTCGAGTTTATTTATGGTTGACCATGTCAGATGCCTTTGAGTTGGGATCGACTTGAGGATAGGGTCCTGGTGGGACTAGAAGAAATCCAAGAATTGGAATATTAAATGAAAACTATAAGACAAAGGATTAAGGAAGCGCAGGATTGACATAAGAGTTATGTCGATGCACGTCGTGTTGACCGTAGTTACGATGTGGAGATCGAGTATTTTTGCGGCTGAAACTGCATGAGTTTGATCAAGTTTGAAAAAGGAGATAAACTATCTCCTAGGTTTGTGGGATCCTACGAGATTGTGGAAAGGAGAGGCCCATGGCCTATTGACTAGCCTTGCCTGATTCTTGAGGTGTATGCATGATTGCTTTCACATCTCTGTTTGAGACATTATGATTAGTGATCCTACACATGTTTTGACTTGAGCACCTTGCGGGTGTCATATGAGGGTGCGCTCATGGATAAGCAGATCCACATCCTGGATCATTGCATTCAACAACTATGGTGTCGAACGGTAGAGTATGTCAAGGTATAGAGGGACAACTATAGTCTGCAATCGACAACCTGGGAGGACACATATGATATGCGCCAACAATTTCCATTTTTGTTTGATAGATAGACTTAAGACATTGTGATACACAGTATTTTGGCACTTATATACTATTAAACTTTGGGACGAAGTTTAGACCAAGAGGGGGTGTATGTAACATCCCTCTCTTGCGCGCACTGAGAAAACTTATTCTTTGAGGACACTTGCCTGCAAGTGATCTAGATTATTGTACTATTGGTCATTGGTTATGATTGTGAGGCATTATGGAAGTGATTATATGTTATTTTTTTGTATTGACTTAGACAAATGCTATTGACTCAGTTCTCCTGAGTGTGCAGGATTTGGACCTCGAGGATACAGAGGCATCAATGAAACCCTTGGACTCTGGATTGAGTCAGGGAGTGGAATATTGGGGTTTAATTGTTGTATATATGACATATGTGCATCTGATTAGATTTTATGATTATGGATTTTATTTCTGACATGATTGGTTGATGATGCAGGCTGACAACATATTTCCGACCAGACTCACATGTGGAGTAGAGGGGTCACGCACGACTACCAGAGAGGTTGAGGGAGAGGTGTGGACAACAACCCTACCATAGCCTACTAGCACTCCCGCCATGGCTCGAACTGTAGGTTAATGATTACCTATTATGAGAAGACCCATGATGTCATGAGGGAAGACTGCGACAGTCGCTCACGATGATTCTAAGGGGCATGAAATAAGGCAGGGGCCTTATTACTTTGAGGCCCTTAGTATCCCACAAGATCACCTAATGGAGTATTGACTCCAAGGGTTTTTTATGTCTACCAAGTCAGTCAAGAGGCAAGTGGCACCCTTGGAGAACGTACTGCATCTTGAAGGGCACGTCATGCAAGAAAAATGGAAGGAGGTGAGTGGCACCTTTAGAATATGTAGTGTGTCATGACGGTCATGTCGCGCAAGGAAAGAAGAGTGAGGCGAGTGGTACCCTTTGAGAACCTAGTGCATCCTGAAGGGCATGTTGCATTGTTAACTAATAAGTGAATAAGCCTATATGGACTTAGAATGAATGATGTGACAAGAAATTTTTAACAACAATTCCCCTAATAAAAATGACACCCAGCCTAGGAAATTAAAATCTAGGTCAGAGTAATACTTGTGCAAAACTAATATAATCATAATTAAACATGTGACAAGAAGGGGGTAATCAATTCAATTAATTTATTAAAATCAAATTATTTTAATGGATTAATTTTTTTTAAAAGGGAAATGATTGTTTGTTACATATGGTAATTAAAATTTTTAACTAAAAAGAAAAAGGGGAAAAGGGTAAATTCTACACTTGCTAATTTGAGTTTTAGATAAAAAAGGAAAGAGGAAAATTTAAAATATTTAGGAAATTAGGGGGAAACGAGGGAAACATAAGGGGAAAAAAAGAAGAATGAATAACTTAGTAAGGAATATTGCCTTTAAGAACTTTCTAAATTGAAATCAACTAGTAAATTAGTAAGGGGGTATGTCATTAAAATGTGTAAGGGAATATGGGGACACCTAGGAGCGATTCTAGGAATGATTTTAGGTGGGTGAGGGAAATAGGAGTAATTAATTAATTAATGAATTTAATTTTTGGTGCAACAAAGGGGATGGGTGACACATGTACGAAGATGATTTTTCTGAATTAAATTATTGAACAATAAATTAAATGGGAAATTGGGAAAGAAATGACTTAGAAACTCTATATAAAGGAGGGAGGAGGACGATGATGGATCTCTTTGGTTATGCGTAACGTTACGCTGCAGAGTTTTAGAATTGACTGACTTATCTTATAGGATATGAGATACCGAGCTTGGTGAGGAGTGGTAGCTCGACCTTGCGAGGTGAGATGGGAGCTAGTTGTTCTTTGGTTTAGTGTGTGTGGTTCCTTTTCATCTCAGGGATCTAAGGGGGAAGAAGAGTACCCCTAGTGTTGGTTGGGAGGTACCAGTGAAGTCTCATGGTTCGGAAAGTGGGAGCTTCATGGAGCACACGACACAATGAATCAGACGTTGTTACCTTGGGCTACAGTACACAAGCTTTTTTTGCATGGTAGATTACTGATGATCTTATGCCTTCATTTATGTACTTTTAATTGTGTAAAAAAAGTGTTTTACTTAGCATTTTGATTGAGAACTTAATTTACCCTTTGCCTTAAGCTCGCTTCTTGACTTGATTCCATTGGCTTTCGATCCCCGAATGCTTTGACTGTCATATTGTTTTTATTGATTGTTGTGAATAGTTGTTCCTTACTTCGTCCTCATCCCTATATCATCATTCCACACCTGAAAAGTCGTCCAGGATTCAGATCGACGGTCGTCACTTCGGTGTTAATAGACCTATAGATCCTAAAGCCCTTCTTTTCTGTGTGTGGATGATGAGCGAAGGATGTTTTTCCCAGTTGTCTACCCCTGTCGGTTGTTCCTAGTCGAGTGATTGTATTATGCCTTGTTGCGATTGATTAACTTTGCGATTTACTTCTTGACAATGGTTTTTTACTCTGTCTTGGGCCACACTCGATGACGTTGCAATATTTCCCACTGCAATTTAATTTGTTTGAATGCTATTTTGCCTTAAATTTTAACACATATAGCTTGTGTTTTTCTCTGCAATTTATTACTTTTTACTCGCGAATGTTACCCTACGACTTTACCCTTGGTTTATACATTATAGATTGTTAATTTAACCTTCATTGCCAATGATCTTGCACTTGTTTTAGACTACTAATTTATCATTTATTGAATGTGATTTTACACTCTTTTTACTATGTTTTTATATTGAAGGTTATCCCTTTTATTGTTGTCTGGATTGCATTTTTGTTTACTTCAATGGAAGGATAGTAAATTTTTGTCTGGAATTACAACAAAAACCTTGCCTTGAATGCCAACTCCTTTTACCTTGAACAACGACGAATTTATATTCAAACGCCTTCATTTTTACTGTGTCTATTGAGTGCGTTTTCTTATTATCAAACCCAACGCCCTCTTACCTTGTTAGGAAGTGAGTTTACCTAGGTATTGGTTGTGATTGAATGCACTGACCCAGCTTTTGACATCGTGCTCACCCCACGATGTTTTGGGTATTTTACTCAGTTGTTACTTATGATTTCCATGGCCCCTTGCACAACACTCACCATATGGTTCTGTGGCACATAACACCACGGTTACTCTTGAACTCGTGGCCATTCACACAACTATTCCACCCATCCCTTACCACGCGTGGGTTGCATTGATTGGCCCTGACTGTATTGGGTCAAAAGGTGATTGATGCACCTCTGCAATTTTAGTTATGGTTTATTTTTGCCAAGTGATATGGCAACGATCAATTGAAGGTATTAAGTACGTAGAGTTTTTCCCACAATGATCATTACCATATTGGATTCATTCACAGTGACTAAACCATTACACCGCTGGCATACATTATTCCGTAGAGTTTAAATTCCTTTAATGTATTTAAACACTTCCTGTTGAAGGCAACATTTAAGACAAATAGCATGGGGTGATTGACGATGTGTTAGCAGTATGTTGATTGACAACTAGTTAGATATATCTTGACAACATCCTTAACAGTAATATTATACTGTGACTTCCTGGATATGGTATATTCATGGTTCTCTATTTTTTAGGAAACAACGGTTTTGTATTCCTTATTTGCCAACTGCTTTATTTATGGAAGTGCCTTAACCGTAACTTGTGACAACGATACTATAGATGTTGTTTAATTAAGCGATTTCCTTTCTATATAATCTGCCATTGTGTCCATGAATTTCAGACCGTAATGGTTTTAGGACTGAGTATTACTGTGTAATGGTGTGTTGACTGCGTTTCCACCTTATTCATTTGAATAGACAACTTAAATTCCTTTAAGTCCTTTAATAGACAACAATTGTGACAACCAATTTACCAGCCAAACTTGTGAATATACAACCTCTTCTTTTGACAGCCAAACTTATTAATATACAACCTCTTCATTTGAATAGACAACCTTTAATTAACAACCTTTGAATAGAAAAACCTTTAATTTGAATAGACAATCTTTAATTTGAATAGATAGTATTTAATTTGAATAGACAACTTTAATTCCTTTAAATTGAATAGAGAGCCTTTAAATTAAATTAGATAAGACTTGTCAAATTATTAGTATTGATTAAACTAGACTTATCATTAGATTGTAATTAATGACTAATTTGTAATTTAGACTTGTTGAATTTGATTTGTATTTAATGTTAAATTAGATTGTAAATTAATGACTAATTTGTAATTTAGACTTGCTAAATTAGATTTTTAATTAATGTTAAAATATATTGTAAATATTGACTAATCTAGACTTGATGAATGGTTGGGTGGTTGGAGAAGTCATTTTTTATCTTGCACCTTCTCCGAACGACATCATCCTGTGTCTTTTCGATCTGTTGCTTGGGGTGTGGGTGTAGTCCTCTTATTAGTAACTCAGATCCTAGCATGTTGGATTCATCTATAGTCCTTGGTCCAGATAGGTTGTGTAGCACCATAGTTAGTGTCGCACCTATCACCTAGGGACGTCATGATACTTGATGAGGGGATTATTGCGCGTCCTTAGGGATATAGGTGAAGGATAAGTAGGTCAAGGTATGTGCTACCCTTTGTGGGCATTGTTTGTGGTAGTTGTTTTGGTGTTTGGGTTGTAACACCTTCATGTGTCTGGTTGCGCACCATCAAGGTTCTAGTTAACTGGTCGTCGAGGTCGTTGTGTTAGGATGGTGATGTTGTCCCTTATCTTGTAGGCATGGTCATGTTCGTGTTAGGTGGGTAGTCATTTCTCTTTGTTGTTTTACGCATGTTTCGTCCAGTTGCTCTTGTGCTAGTACGCAGAGTCACCGTTGTTTGTTGCCTAATCGACGTGAGTGTGTTCATCGTGAGGGTGTGTGGTTTAAATTTTGTCCTCATTTCCTTCCTGTCAAAAAAAAATTTGCACTTCCTACTCCGCTTGCAGTCCTAATTTTGGGGTCGTTAAAAAAATTTCCAAATTCTTAATAAGAAGAAATATGTAGTAATTTCGTAACCAGAATGTAGAAGGCACAGTTGCGCAGCAATAGGTCTTATTTGTCATGTTTCTATTTCCTTGCCAATGGTTAGGGTATTCAAGGGTTCTACAAACAAGGTTTTTCCTTGTGTTATATCTCTTTGATATACATGCGGGGTCCAATAGTAGTACTCGACCCAATATCTCAGGGCACCAACTAAGGAGACTAGATCGTTCCCTGAGTCATACTACATGACTACCCAGGTACAAGATAATATATTCCTGAGTGCTTTTCTCTATGGAACTATAGCATTCAGGTGGCCAATCTCTTTATCTATAGAGGGATTTAGGAGATCTAGGTTGATCCCTATACATGTGTTGTCTGATGTGCTACCACTCTAAGGGGTACTAAGCAGGGTTACAAGGGTGGCCAACAGATTTGTGCTTAAGTAACACTTGTATTTCCTACATGTATTACTCACCGACTGTGAGTTTATGCACGTAACGATAGATCTTTGTATCTTCAAGACATCAGAATACGTCTCTACCCTAAAATTAATTTACCCACAATTTTCTGTTGAGGAAAGTCCTCTAATACTAAGGTACTAACATAGTTACCAACTTAACGAGAACTCTCCAGAGTTCTCGTTTTTTGGGGGGTCCAATTTTTTACCTCATTTTAAAAAATGTTGCTACCGATAGCACACCCTCTCTATTTTTAGGTTATTTTTGATATTTTAATTTTTTCGATCCACAATGTTTCCACATTATTTTTTTTAAATGGTCATTTTTCATCTATTTTCAATTTTTTTCTATATATATATTGTTTTTATTCAACTCCATTTTTAGTGTTTTTTTCATGCTTCTTTCAATCCTAAAAATGTTTTTTACCATTTACTTTTTCGAAGTTATGATTTTTCATAGAATTTTGTCTCCTTAATTAATTTATTGTTCCATATTTTTTAAATGTAATGAAAAACATTATTTTTAACACATTGTTTACCTTTACTTCAATAAATCGAAAAACAAAGTAGTTAAATAACACTACTTTTGAATATTTAT
>ML807645.1:118871-145948 GCA_009831015.1 Picea engelmannii
CATAGAATTTTGTCTCCTTAATTAATTTATTGTTCCATATTTTTTAAATGTAATGAAAAACATTATTTTTAACACATTGTTTACCTTTACTTCAATAAATCGAAAAACAAAGTAGTTAAATAACACTACTTTTGAATATTTATAAAAGAAACACACATTTTATAGCCATATATCATAAAAAACCTATACATTTTGGTTGATATTCCTTAAAATAACATGTCAAATAAAGAATTTTTATGGACATAATTGAACAAATAAAGACTAGATTTTATAAAAAAAAATATCATTTTCTTTCATATTTTTATAGATTTGAAGTAAAAAAATGACAACATTTAATAAAATTTTCCAATGTATAGTGATTCACATACAAATAAAATGAAAAAAGAAACAATAAAAAGATTCGTCACAAAACAAAAAGAGATACATCTTTATTCTTATTTTAAAATATGAAAGTCAAATCATTATAGTTACAACTCGTAAAAAATTTGCAAAATTGAGCATTGTCTTCAAAGCCATATTTAAACTAATAAACAATATCATATATCCCAAATTCATCATGCTCAACAGACACATCATCATCTTCTTCGACGTAATTTTGGGCTTCCATTGTGTCATTTTGTTCTTCCATTGGTTCTTTGATATCTGCAAGTTCTCCAAGGTGATCCTTTCCAATCATTCCTCCTAATGATACTTGAGGTTCCTTTGACAATTTTGCCACCTTTGATTCACTAAAATTTCCTTTCCTCAAGCCAACTTCTTGCATTTCATCTAGAAGAGCTAGAATAACATTAATTCTTTGTTGAATAAAACTGCACTACATTGGGTCACTTTCAATGGCTATGCAATTCCTTCCTTTCTGTAGGCAACACACTAATGTTGTACGTAATCACCAAATACAAAATAAATAATGAAGTTATATACTGTAAAAAGATAAATTAAAAATAATCTAAGATTGAAGTATGATTTCAAAAATATTAGATCATAATTCTTACCTGAACCTGAGAACAAATCCAAAACCCAGTCTCCTTCATTTGAAAATTTATCTATAAGATAATTAATTAACGCTTGTGGTTTTAGATAAATGTTAACCATATCTCCTTTCAAAAAAATTTCCTCGTATGTTAGCTTTCTAACCACAACATTGTATACCAATATACTACTAGGAGTCTCTCCATCATTTTCATTGACAATAATAGAATTATAAGAATCATCTTTTGTCCAGGTTGCAAGATTTATACTCTCAAAATCATGTTTAAATGATTCTTTCTTGGAGATCTGAATATTTGGCTTGTGTCTGTAACATAAATAAGTGAAAATTCAATTAACTTGTGAATTAATAAAATTGTTTTATAATATTAATTGCTAAACATACACTTTCAATATCTTACCAAATAAACTGTCTCGTTGTCTTTTCTATCCCCTTGAAACTTGATTGTACTAATCCTTGTTGTGTGTCTGAATGAAATACTAGAAATCTCCAAAATGGTGATGTTGTAACTTCTATAAATCCCATAACCACTTTACTGAAAGCTTGGTAAGTATAAGGCTCAGTATCATATTCAATGTTTGGGATATTATAACCATGAGGGATATCCGCAATAACTAGGGAGTATTCCTTTTTAGGAACAATACTTGCAAGTTTTTCACAATCACCTAATATCACTTTATATTGAACAGTGTCAAGCCCATTCCAAATGTAGTGATTAAGGGTGTGATCAAGTTGAAAATTTTGAACACGTCTCCTTCTTTCTCTTTCAAACTTCGATTTTTGAATAAAACTTTTGAAAGTTTCAGGTACTCCATCTACATTCTTTTTTGACATCTTTAATGAAAAAAACAAACATATAGTTATATATCTATAACTATTAAAATATAAATAAATTAACGTACAAACCAATAATATGAATGCAATATATCAACATACCTTTTTGAATGCAACAAAAAATTGTTTCTATACTGCTGAAGAGCTTGAATCAGGATAGTTGAGTTTAACATCATCCCAACTTTATTCATTCAACATCTTGACCATTTCCTCTTGTATTTTCATATACACCTTGTGACTAAATAAAACAAAGATAATGTTAAACTGAAAAAATTTATTATCTTGTCCTAACATAAATAAAAATAACTCAATAGACATACGTTTTAAATTCATCACATGTTTCTTCCATTGACAATTCTCCCGACCTAACATGTGATAATATACTTATGATAAGCTTATCATCCTTCACTCCTTGTATTGATCTCCAAGGTGTTATAGTCATATCATCAGGAAGATTTGTTATGTGAGGACTTGTCTTACTTGTGCCACATATCAATGGTTTAGCCTTCTTAACTCTATGATTCTTTATACCAACATTTTCCCATAGGGTGAATATCTCATCTATCAAATCCCATACCTATCCAGTTCTAAATCCCAATTGAAAATAGTTATCCACGGATCTAAATATATCACTTCTTTTGCGATATTTTTCTTTTGTATTTTCATCATCAAGTGGGAATCTTATTTCCATGCAACATTGCTTCTGAAACTTAACATCAACATTTGATCTCTCCCCGTGGCATATTTCAGAAAATTCATTGTGGATAAATCTCACCCTTTGAATGAAGGTCATAGACATTCTGTACTCATTGTTTGTGTTATGATCCCATGCCAATAACTTTGCTTCTAAATATGTTAAATGGGTATAAATTATGCATTTGACTATCTCAAAAAGAGGATTATTGGGATATTCTTGCATCAATTCTCTTCTAGCCTCCACATAATGATTTCCTCCAATCACATAATAATTTGTAGTCAAAACATTTTGATATATCAAATTCTTCCCTCGTAGGAACTTCCATTGGGTCAACAAGAACTAGGTAGCCAACCACATGTGCATATGGATTGTATCTAATCAATGCTTTCAAATTGTGAATATGCAAGTGATGTGGTTTTCTAATTTGATATTTTTCCTTCCCTTCTGTGGGTTTATAAAGTTGTTTCACATTCAACTAAAATGTGTGGCCATAATCAACTAAGTTTGTCATCCTCATTCTATTTTGAATGGCATTTTGTGTTGTTTTCATAATACCATCCTCTAGATCAGCACCTAGTGTTATTATTTATCTACTACCTTTAGAACTTTCACTATACTCCGAGCTAACGATGGCTTCTTGAACATTATCAACATTTGTTTTCTTCCTCTTATGATTTAAATGTGTTTCATCTAAATCAATGATTTATTCATAATCAATAGGAATAGAGTCATCATCAACCATCATCTTTTTACGCTTATCTTGTTTTCTCTTTTTGTGAGAAGGAGTGATAACCTCATTGGGATCAATCTCAACAATACCTTTATTTGGAGTTTCCTCATTTTCAAATGTGACCCTTTTAGGATTTATAGAATGAGGTTTTTTCTTTCTTCTTTCATGTTCTTCTCTATATGCTCTTGCAGGTTCAACTTCCATTACTTTATGTTTCTTTTTCCTTCCTTATTGTGTCTTTTCAATATGAAAAGTGTTGATGACATCCATGATATCATTCTCTGTAGAGTAAATCCCCACTAACATATGTGAAAGTCGTTCAGCAAAATCCTGTAAAAATAAAATATAACATTTTCATGTTAAACAAAATTAAAACATTAGCATGATACTAAAAATAATAAATGACACAAAAATAGAAATAAAAAACTTACATTTCCTAAATTAAAACATTAGCATGATACTCATTATAAATATAAGCCTCGAGTGCACCCAGGGATTGACCAGGGGATGATACTCATTATATGGGGGATTTGGAGGGAAATTATATTTTTGGGGTGGGAGACATTTAGAGGGAAAATCTCATTATGCATGTTATTATAATGTCATAGGGACGGTGATCATTTCTATCATTCTATGTTCTCAGAGAGAAGGGATGGCTTCATCAAATAAAGAAAATTGTATTTCTCAGACATCAACAAATTTTTCACATACCTCTTATGTTGGGACTAGGAAATGCGATAGGAATGTTTGTAATGCAAATGAGGCGTCATATTTTTCAGCTAGACATAATTTTGATCATGGTGCAAGAAATTTTATTCAACATGTTCCTCATGAAAGTCCTAAAGCAAAGGACTTTGAAGGCACCCATGATGAAGAGGAGGAATATGATGGTGATAAATCTAGTCAAAAGTTTAATAGTAATGAAAATAATCAAAATGTAGGTCAAAGTGGAGACTATGATCAACGTTTAAATGATTGGGATGAAAATTTTCCTCAAAGTGAAGAGTTTGAACATACTGATGAATATTTCCAAGGCACCAATGAAGACGATGGAGATATTCCCTCAAGTGGAAATTTTAAAAGAAGTGAAGATGATTATGAAAATGGTGGACCAAATTCCCCGAGTGGAGAATTTAAAGACAACAATGTTGGTGATTATGATTTTCCTCCTAGTGAGGATTTTGAAGGTACCGATGAAGAGTTTACTCCAAGTGAGGATTTCCAAGACACAAATGAGGACAAAGAAGAATTTACATCAAGTGGGGACTTTAAAAGAAATGATGACGATTATGACAATGTTGGACAATCTTTCTCAAATAAGCAATTTAAAAGAAACAATGTTGGTGTTGATGATTTCCCTGAAAGTGAGGATTTTGAGGGTACTGATGAGGATAATGAAGATTTTCCTCCGAGTGAGGATTTTGAAGCTAGTAATGAGGATGATGAAGAATATCTTTCAAGTGGCGAGTTTCAAAGTAGAGAATATGATTACACCATTGGTGGTCACTCTTTCCCAAGTGATAAATTAAAAAGAAACAATGTTGATGTTGATTTTCCTCCAAGTGAGGATTTTCAAGATATTAATGAAGGTTTTCAAGGCACTAAGCAAGATGGTGGAAATTTTCACTCAAGTGGGGATTTTGAAAGAAATGAATATTATTATGTCAATAGTGGACATAATTTTCATGATTATTTTTTACCAAATGATTATGTTGATGATGATGTTCTCAAACATTCAGCTGCAACAAATGAAGGTGATTGACATTCTCTAGTTCAGTCTCCTGACAATGTTTTTCTTGATACTCCTTTTGGTGGTAAGGAAAAACCTTCTACTAAGGATGATGAAATAGTGGAGACATTGCAAAGAAAAATTGTGTCTAGGACCAATATTAGACGTCTTTATATTGATCCAAAGAATTCTAGTTATACAAGGTCTAGGAAAGACTTTCTCACTAAATCAATTTCCATAAAAGAATTGATTTCAAGTGAATGTTGTCAAAAGAATTGTTTGAAAAGCATGGACTACATGTATTCCTTGAATAAAAGGAAGACATATTTTTCAATGAATAAGAGCATGAAAAATTCATATTTGATGGGGTGCATGATATCCACCAATACAATATATGATTATCTCATTGGGAATATTTTACATTGCAGAAAGGCTGTCAAACAAATTCACTCAATTGGTAATCTTCGTCTATCAAGAATCCAGACAAGGTTGGAAAATGATCCATCATTTTATTCAACGGTACATCATGGATGAGAGAGTGGGCCATTCAAAAACACTGCATTGTCATGGATGCATGATTTCTTTTCCAAACATGGAGAGTGTATGCCAGATAGAGACATAATACATATTCCAGATATTTTTTCAAGGAGGGAAATATACAACTTGTACAAAGGATATGCTGAAGATGTTGAAGGAAAGGGTATTTTTATTACATATGCATATTTTACAAGAATATGGAAGAAACAATTCAACAATGTCTGTATTCCTAAGAAGTCAAGGATGGGGATTTGTAGTATATGTGATAATCTTAAATCAAGAAGAGATAAATCTGAAGGGGCCGAAAGAGGTATGTATTTACTAATTTGTTTTGTTTTTTTAAATTGAATAGTTATCAAATGTGAAAACATACGATCAATATTTCCATTTTATGTCATGTGCAGATTCCATAATCAAAGCACTTCAAGAACATCAGAATCAACAATCAAGTGAAATAAAAAATATGTACAAACATCGGAAGAAGTGTTATGATGCTCCAAAAAAATATTTATGTATGATAATTGATGGAATGGACCATAAGAAAACACTTCTACCACATTTTGTCCATACACCCAAAAATTTATAGGAAGAGAATTTCATTCAATTTCACTTGGTTGGTTGTATGGTTTTCAATGGAAAAATGTGTCAAAGAGTTTATCAGGTTTATCATTTTTGAAGTTCATTCCAGATCGTCCAATTTTTTATCAATTTTTTTATTTTTACAATCAATTTATGAAATCCATAATGCACGAAGGTGTAATAGAGATGTAGATTATTCTGAATGCCTTGAAGAAATTAAAAATTCCATTAAGGATACATATGAGTACTTTTACGTTTCTGATTCTGTTTGGTGGGAGTCTTTTTTCAATAGTCAAAGTGACATAATTTCAAGTTCAACAAATCAAGATACAATGTTGAGGACTCCATTTCATTGGCCAAAAAATATGACAATCGAATCTGAAGAAACAAATATTGTTGAAGTTCAAGAATCTCAAGGTGCTATTGAGATTACACAAGTAGAGGAAAGAGAAATGTATATTGGTTCGTGAAGGTCACGTGCACAATGTTAAGCCATGGAAGACCTTTATAGGGGTTCAGTACAAGATATTAAGGAGGGTAGCATGATTGCAGTTTTAGTGACTGAGGATCCACATGGTTATCCATTATGGATAGGAAAGGTTATAAAGATTGAGAAAGAAAATGATGATGTTGTTGAAATTGAAGTGCATTGGTATGCAACAAGTACACACTCATTCAATGGTGTGTACAAGACAAAGATGGTGGTTGATAAACATGTCAATAAAAGAGAAAAAGAAAGGGTCAAAATACAACTCGTCGTCGCACTGACCTCTTAAAATTAGACGATGTTGGCATACTTGTTTATGAATTCAATTTGATAAAGAGAGGAACTCTTCACTCCAAGACAACATATATTATCAAGAGGTTTTTGCCACAAGAAATAAATGAAATATGGGAGTCTGTTGAACCGAGTCGTAGATCAAAAAGGCATTTGACATCTGAAATGTTGGGCATGCATGTAGACTCAGATGGTGCATTCATAGACAATATAGAAGAGTATGGATCATCTACATCTTGATCAAAAAATTCATCTGAATACAATGTAGACTCTGATGGTATTTTAGAAACCATGAGTTAATCTGAATAAGTGTATGGAACATTTTAAGAATTTTTTATCCATATGATGTTTGATACATATGATCTTACATGAAGTTATGAATCTTTTGTTATGCTTTATGAATGATATGGTTTTTTATTATGGATAATATAATAAGATTTATTAGCTCATATGTTTTGAATATGGTCAATATAACAATACTTTTAAGAAATTATTTATGCTTCATTCAATGTAACTTGTATTTACTTTTTTATTATTAAAAGGGAAAAAATATTAAGAGTGTCGTTTAATTTTTAAAGTATATTGTGATATTTTCATGGCATTATGTCTTACCTTGTTCTTTGCGTGATAATAACATTTAAAAATTAAACATTTAAGGGTTTATTTTATGATTTTGTTTATAGTAATGATGAGTTATTTTACCACATTATAAAAATGTGTCATTTTAATACCCCAATTTTAGAATGGGTGCTACTGGTAGTAGTACTTTTCAATTTGATGGTTGATTTTGAGGTTTTGGTTTTAATGGCATCAAGTGATAAAAATACAATTTCAAATGTTCTCAAAATTTAACATTTTGAAAAGAAAAAAAAATCAAAAACATCTTTTTTGTTTTTAGGTGCTAATTTTAAGGTTTTTCTGAGCTACTGTCTAAGTTTTGAAGGTCATGTTTGAAAACTGTTGTAATTTTGACCCTATTTTAAAAAATCGTGCTACCAGTAGCACCACTTTTTGGTTTGGGGGTTGATTTTGATGTTTGTTATGAAAACTTATTGGTTTTTTGGGCTAGAGTTCCCATTTGAGGTCATAGTTCTCATTAAGTTGGTAACTATGTTTACTATGCCTATTATATTAGCAGAAAAGAGAAATTATGCAGAGAATAACATTGTAATAGAAACAAAATATGAAAATATTGCAAAGATAACAACGGAACGATAAATTATATGGAACCAAAACACCAGAATTATACCTTTATTGATAGGAAACAATGTTCACTTGCCTCTTCGAGGGGGAAACCTCTAGCAGAGTAGAGAACTAATAGGATAAATATTCAAGAAAAAATGTTTCATACCCTCTACTCCTATTTATACTAAATCTATCTATCCAAAAGAACAATCTAGAGGAAGATCCTTCTAGAAGTGAAAGCTTCTATAGGTCTTCTTACATTTGACTTATTTTTCCTTATTGTTAGTCCTTATTAATATTTCCCTTTATTACATGGAAATATATTGTTCTACCTACGTGAGGTGTTAGGGAGGTTAGGTCCGTAACAATTTTAAATCCTCTTTTATTCAATCCATTGTTCCAGTGCTTCAACGAATATTTTATATTTATTTTTCTCTGGCATTGTGGTGTATATATTCTCATTCTACACAGGATTGTATATTTAAACCTTGTGCAAATAACTCAAATGCATTTTTCTCACACATTGTTGCACTTTAACACTTTCACACTTCAAATGGTTATGCATCGATGATTGTGATGAGAAAAGTAATTTTCAATATAGATTGTTGATTTATAGTAAATTCATTTGTTGTGAATTATAAGGAAAGAATGTGCATTTTGTTAGTCTATTTTGAAGATACACAAGGCTTAGAGATACATAGTGCTAAGTAGACCAAGTATAGCTATCTAGAATACATACCTGCACAGGGATAGCATAGGGAATGATCAAGCATTCAATGAAACTATTTTAAATCATTGTGCAACCTATACACCTATACTTAGTGTAGTTAGGATGTTATGTTTCTAAAGCTTGTGTGAGGAACTCGTACAGGTCAGCGTCCCGCATTGCCATACTTTCACAACTGTGATTTGAAATAGTTTCTCATTCGTAATTGTGATAAGCTAGATGATTTGCAAAACATGGTTCTTGTTTATAATACATTGGTTTGCACCCATTTAGGACCAAACGCATATATAATAAGTTTGAATCAAATGTGCTACTTATTTGTACACTTTTGGTGGTTTTTTATTATTGGTGTTTCTTTTCGGAAGGTGTCTGATATAAGGTGTTTTGTTTTTAGGCATGTGAGGAGAAACAACACATGTGATTGTATTGAATTTATATACTTTTAAACATCTTCATTTTCAATCATTTAACCTACATGATTGTGTAAAGTCACATAATGTGTGAAATAAGTGACTAGTTTATAGAAAATTGATTTTGTTGCATTTATGAGAAAACACTATGAAAATGTACTACTTATCTGCAACATAGAGATGGTGTTGTTCGAAATTATAGGAAGGGAAAAAATATTCTACCAATATGGGGAATGGGACAATTGAGTTTACAATGTACAAAGAGACAAAGGCTAGGGATTCTATGATGCATGATGCTACAGAGGTTGGGGAAGCTATCAAGGTCATATATAAAAAAAAATTATGTTACCTGGTATTCAATGAAACTAGGACAATGTGATAACTTTTAAACAGAAGCATCATCTGATGAGGTCAGTAAAAAACTGTAAATGGTAGTTTTTAGTTTTAACTAGGTCCCAAGACATTTGGATGCAATAGTTGTTAGCAGTTTTTAGTGGTACTTTGGTCCCAAGAAACTTGGCGATGATGGTTTTTTATTTTTATTTATTTATTTGTTAAATAATGTGTACATCTGGAAATTTGTTTTGAAACTACATATGATTAATCATTTCATGTACATTATCCAATCAAGAACATAAGAAATTATATTTTAAAATTTTTAAATTCATTTTTTCATTTTTGAAATATTTAATTTAATATTTAAATTTAACAGAACTTTCTTAAAATTTCTAAAATTGTAAAAAACAATTGGCCAACTAGTTAAAGTCAAAGTAATTTGACTTTGAACTGAATACAATATAACCCGCAATTTCAAAATTCAATGGAAGATAAAGGGAAATGCAAGGGAGACGTGGAGTGCATACAACAAAGATTTTGGAGATGTTCAATATTGCAATGTGCAATGCACTGTTACTTATGTATGGAAAGTTTTTCTCTTTTTATTATCATTGTTGGATCACAAGTGTTCTTTTTTTTATAAATATTATTTTTTTTTAAATTATATTTAAATGTTATCGTTATGAAAAAAACGTTTTTATCATAGTAAATTGTAAATACATCTAACTATTCTAAATACAAATGAAGAATAACCAATTTTAAACCTCTGATTTTACATATACTAGAATATATTTATTAGTCCCTATCGAAGGCTTGGGAATATAGAAATCAATTTTGTGTGGACCGACAATTAGTTTTACGTCGACCAAAAACCTATTGCCTTTTTCCATAGTTGAAATTTGTTTCAAGCGATTCAATTTTTTTTTCTTGTTATAATGTTAAAATGGATATTAAAATGAATTTATTATAATCTTAAATTAACTAGTTTTTCTTTAATATTAAGTTAAATTTATTAATATTGAATATCAATAGAAAAATACATTCCTGAAACTCCACAATTCAAACAGGTGCGGAAACTATCGTTGTGTTGTTATGCATGTGCATAACAACACATTGCGTTAATAGTTTATTAGTCCCTGTGGCAGGGATGGGAGTATACATGTCCGGGGATATACCTGTGTAGAAATGAAGATGTGTTGAGTTCAGACTATATGTTCTTAAACTTCATAACCTAAAATATAGATAAAAAGATAAAGTTGTATATCAAATTATGAATCCAACATCGTTACCTTGGTTGCTAAGTTTGTATTTTTGTATAGTAATGTAAGAAGATAAAAATAATTATTTCTCTTATGTATTGGTTATCATTCTAGTATGAAGAAAATGTGTTTCTTATGTGCAGTGTAGAGATTAGTGTACGATGCATAATAGACCAATTATTATACTTGGAATACTTTCCATATTTGACAATGTAGAATATAGTCCACTCACAAAAGTGAATTGGATAGAATGACAGTTGTGAATTTTTACAAGATTTCCAATTTTCCTCGAAGTTACGCCCTATGTATAGAGTAGCCCTTGCAGCACATAGTTCACATGAAACTGGGCTACATTAGCTACCGCAACCTTAGAATGAAGGTTCAATCAATCTGATTGATACAGACCAACTATACCCTTGACACATACCTAGATATATGGTGTGAAGAAAATGTGTTTCTTATGTGCAGTGTGGAGATCAGTGTACGATGTACAATAGATGGAAATATTACACAATCATAACAAGACAAATGGCCTCACATCTCCATACCATCAAAAATCATTACACAATAAATCTTAGCTAATGAAGGACAAGAATCATTGCCTCCACCAGCTCAACCATGCATTCCCCAAATTTCAATAGATCATACCAACTGTGGAAAACCATTTCCTCTCATCAGATGTCTTCATAGAAATGTGTCAAGCTCCTAAATAAGGAAACCAAAAGAGAAAAGGAAAAAAAAAACCCTCAAACAACCAAGATTCTAAAAATAGGTTATGCTAAAGACAAGTGTCACATATGATGACCCATATGTATTTTTCATCCCTACAAGGGAAGATAACCAACCATCCTAGATACAAACTTTAGGAGAGTGTGTTTAGCATTGCGTGAAGGAAATAATGTCCCTCTCATGTATAATTATCTCACTCAATTTTAAGAATAGAGGGGAATTAAAAAATATACCCTAATGTGTAGTTGTATCAATTGGCCAGCCTAAAGTAACAAATCGGGGAAATAGATTTAAGGATATGATCAATGTTGGGTAAGTGTTATATTATTTGCATGTGCGTGTGTGGGCACGTCAAAACCAACAATTGTGTCTGATGATCCCAACTTACTTCACCTTTTGTGTCGTATGTGTCGGGCACTTTCTTAGGGGGTCCCAGGGGGCTAGGATTGTCCCCCCCTAGTTACATGTAGTGTTTGACTCTGGGCACTAGCCTAGAGCCATAAAGGTTTGGGGGAGCACCGAAAAAATTGTTTTTGGGTTGTTTTTTCTATTTTAGTGGATTTTCTTATTTTTAGCAATTTTCTAAATTAATCTTGGATTAAGTGATTAGGGTTTTGGTAGCTACATAATACCTAAAATATTGTATATATTGTATTATGAATGGTGAAATTAATACAATGAAGAGTTGAAAGGTGTGGCACCAAGGAAGGATGGTTTTCTCTCGGTTAAAGGTTTCCAGCGTAAATCTTTATGTACTGTGTGTATGAGCCATTGATAAATTTATTTTTTTCTTAAGAATTTGTATGCATTTCTTTACTTCACATGTTTAAAAATTACATTTAATTTCTATGCATTTCATTTTTTTGTATTCATTTCAGATCCATTTGTTACTTCAAGGGGATGCCTTTAATGCTGAGTGTTTGGATTGGTATTAATAGATCAAGTTTATCTTAGGTCTGTGATAAACCTGGGTTCAATGGGAGGTTTTGAAGTGGTGATTCAAGTGTAGAAAGATGAATGGAAATATCTTCTAGAATCAAGATAGAGAAGTTCAATGGTATATAAATTGAGCTATGGAAGTTCAAGATGGAGGAACTTCTTGTAGAAAAATAAAAATAGATCGTTTTGGATCCTAGTACACAACTTACTGGTATGCATTATACTAGCACACAGTCTATTGGTACACAATATTATGGTACATAAACTACCAGTACACAACCTACTGGTATGTCGAAGGAATGTTGGGAGATGTTTGATACAAGAGCAAGGAGTAGTATTCGACTCTTCCTGGAATATTTAGTGTTGTTGAATGTATTGGGAGAATATACAGCCTAGGAACCTTGGGATAAGTTAGGGAATTTGTATCAATCAAAGTCCCTAGTAAACAAGTTGTTTCTTAGAAATAATTTGTATCATCTTAGGATGGAAGATGGAGATTCTGTGACAAAACATCTAAATGCATTCAATACTCTGGTAAGTCAACTTGGCTCTGTTAATATTATGATTGCAGAAGAAGATAAGTGTCTTACCTTTTTATGTTCTTTACTAGACTCTTGGGATAATGTGGTTGTATAAATTGGTAGTATTACTCAATCTACATTGAATTATGAGGATGTAGTTTCATCCTTGTTATCTGAAGAGATGAGGTAGAAAAACATGGAATGTCAGAGCACATATGATTTATTTGTAAGAGTTCATACCCAAGACAGGAATCATGGTAATTATTCAAGGGGTAGATCTAAATGTAAAGGTAGATCTAAGTCTCTAGGAAAATATTTGAGGAAATGTTGGAAGCGTGGTAAAGGAGAGCATTATAAGAAAGATTTCAAGTCTAAGAAGATTGATAAACCAAAGGGATCTAATAATCCCTCTTCCATAGAGGCGAAAAGCTCCACTGAATATGGAGGTGATGTTTACTTGGCATGTACATGTACACATGAAGAACATGGTGTATGGTTGATCGAATCAGGTGCGTCGTATCATATGACTCCTCATAGGGAGTGGTTCTATGAATATGAAAAATATTATGGTGGTGGTGTATTCCTAGGAGACGAATCGATATACAAAATCATTGGACATGGAAGGGTTAAGTTTTTTCTAAAATATGGAAGGATTAGAACTCTCCCTAGGGTTTTTCACATTCCAAAACTAGCTATAAGCCTAATATTTGTAAGCATCTTGGATGATGCAAGTGTGTATATTCTATTGGGAAAGCGAACTTGCAAAATGGTATGGGGAGAAATGGTGTTGATGAGGGGAGTTCGGTGTGGAAATATATACAATTTGTTGGGAAGAGCTTATACTAATGGGTGTAACAGTTCTATTTTCCCTGAGTAGAGAAATAAAGAATACAAGACCAATACTATCCCTGGAAAAAGACCATGTTGTGGCATCATATAATGGAGCATATTGGAGAAAAGGGCCTTCGAACACTACATGGTAAAGGTATGGTTGAAGGTATGTCTAATTTCACTCTGGATTTTGATTTCTGTGAATATTGCATATATGGTAAACAAAATCGAGTAAGATTCCCATCTGATGCAACAAGAGAAAAGGGGATCTTAGAGTTGATACATAGTGATGTGTTTGGACCTGTGCCTATTCTATCACTAGGTAAATATGTGTATTATGTTTCATTCATAGATGATTTCTCAAGGAGAACATGGATTTATTTTCTTAGAAATAAATATGAGGCATTTGGTAAATTTAAAGAGTTTAAGGCTCTAGTAGAAAATCAAAGAGAGTAGAAAATAAAGGTATTGAGGACAAATAATGGTGGATAATTTTTCGGAAATGAATTCAAAGAATTTTGTAAGAAGTGTCATAAGCAAGGAAAAATACTACTCCATACACACCTCAGCACAATGTAGTTGCAGAAAAGATTAACATGACACTGATGGGAAAAGTAGGGAGCATGCTTAGTGGTGTCGAGTTAGGAAAAGAACTCTAGGCAGAGGAAGTGGGTAGAACATGTTACCTGGTCAATCGATCACCCTCATCAAAACTGGATGATAAAAATCCACACGAGGTATGGACTGGTAAGAATCCCTTTCTTCAACATCTCAAAGTGTTTGGTTGTGATGCTTATGTATATGTTCCAAAGGAAAATAGGAGTTAGCTAGATAATAAATCTGAAAAGTGTATCTTTATTGGTTATAACTATGGTGTGAAAGGTTATAATCTTTGGAACCCATAAACTAAGAAGACTATTTACAGTCAGGATGTTGTTTTTAGAGAGGTGAAAGATGTTCCCAAACAAGAATTCCTACCAAGTCAAGAAGAACCTGAGAAAATAGAGTTTGAGTTGGTTGATGCAAAATATGAATCAACTGAAGAATATGAAGAAGAAGAAGAAGAAGAACCTCATACCCCAGTATTGAGGAGATCAGTGAGGGAAAGAAGGAAACCATAAAGGTATAGTCCACCTGTTTGTTTTTCTATTTTTTCCTTATTTATTACTGATGATGATCCTAGAACTGTCAGGGAAGTAGTGAATTCAGAGGATAGTAAACTCTAGAAGAAGGTCATGGTTGAAGAAATGGATGTGTTGGATAAGAATGAGGCATTGGGTATAGTTGATTTTCCATATGGAAGAAAATGTGTTGGCAAAAAATGGTTTCGTAAGAAGAATTTTAATGCAAAAGGAAAAGTGGAGAAATAAAATGTTCGATTAGTAGCAAAAGATTATTCCCAGGTAGAGGGAATTGACTTTGCTGAGATTTTTTCTCCTATTTCCAAGTTAACTTCTATTAGAATTATTTTATCCATTGTTGTTTCTTTTGATCTTGAAGTGGAACAGATGGATGTGAAGACAACATTCTTACATGGGGATCTGGAAGAAAAAATCTACATGAAGCAGCCAGAAGGCTTTGTAGTGAAGGGAAAGAAAGAGCTGGTATGTAAGATAAATAAGTCGCTATATGGTCTGAAGAAATCACCTAGGATGTGGTACCAAAATTTTGAAACATACATCCTTGGATTGGGATTTGTGAGAAGCATGGATGATCACTGTGTATATTCCAAGTAGGTTGGTAATCACTTCATTTATGTAGTATTGTATGTTTATGACATGTTGTTGGTAGGAAATAACATGGATGTTATCAAGGAGGTGAAATCGCAGCTATCCTCCAAATTTAACATGAAGTATCTTTGTGTTGATAACTTCATTATGGGAATGGATATTAAAAGAGATCGTGAAAACATAACACTATGGTTGAATCAGAGAAAATATGTTGAGACAATATTGTAGAGGTTTAATATGCATGGAAGTAAACCAACCAAGGTTCTTATTCCTATAGGTGTAAAGTTATATGCAGATCAATGTCCCAAGAAATAGGAAGAAGAAGAGGAGATGTTCCATGTTTTGTGTTCCAATGCAGTTGGAAGTTTGATGTATTCAATGGTATACACTAGACCAAACATTGCACATGCAGTGGGATTTTTGAGCAGGAAAATGTCAAAACCAAGGAAGGAGCATTGGACAACAGTAAAGAGGGTCTTTAGGTATTTGTGTGGCACTACCAGTTATGGATTGTGCTACCAAATAATATCGAGATTGGACAGAGCATTGGACATACATGGGTTTGTTGATGCAGACTGGGCTGGAGATACAGATCGGAGAGGATATACAAGTGGGTATGTTTTTAATCTATTTGGAGGATAAATCAGTTGGATGAGAAAAAGACAGGTTATAGTGGCACTCTCAACTATAGAAGATGAATACATGGAAACCACTCATGAAAGCAAGGAAGAAATATGGTTAGAGAGATTTTGTCCAGGTATTGGGTTGGTACAACAAGAAGTGAGATTAGGTTGTGATAGTTAGAGTGAAATATTCCTAACAAAGAACCCTGTTTACCATCCTAATAAAAATCATATTGATGTTCATTATCACTTTGTGAGAGACATGGTTGAGGAAAAGAAGGTGTTGCTGGAAAAGTTTGACACTTTGAAGAATGTTGCAGATTCATTGGAAAAGTATGTGAGAAAAGAGAGGCTCTCTTGGTGTAGAGTAGCAATGGTCTTGTTGCCCTAGATTATTGACTATATATTCCTATGAACCCTTGTATGCAAAGAAACAACAAGTGGGAGAATGTTGGATATCTGTTATATTCTTTGCATGTGTGTGTGTGGGCGCTTCATATTCAAAAATAGTGTCTGACAATCCCAACTTACTTCCCTCTTTGTGTCATGTGCGTCAGGATATTTCCTAGGGGCGTCCTAGGGGGGACAGGATTGTCCCCCCTGGTTACGTGCAATGTTTTGGGAAACTCCCATAAATTTGTTTTTGGGAGGTTTATGATATTTTAACGGATTTTTCTATTTTTAGCGATTTTCTAAATTAATCCTGGATTAAGGGATTAGGGTTTTGGTAGCTACAAAATACCTAAAATATTGTATAGATTGTATTGTGAATGGTGAAATTAATACAATGAAGATTTGAAAGGTGTGGAACCAAGGACGGTTGGTTTTCTCTCGGTTAAGGGTTCCCAACGTAAATCTTTGTGTACTGTGTGTGTGAGCCATTGATTAATTTATGTTTTTCTTAAGAATATTTATGCATTTCTTTAATTCATAGGTTTAAAACATACAACCAATGCTACTTTTCACTAATGAATGGTGGGGGATGAGAAGAGGACGTTGGACACTCTTCCAATAATCCAACAACCCAAATCATTCCATGGTTGAAAGGATCCAACGCTACAGATAGAGGTTAAATTGAGAAAAATAATAAAGTCCAAATTCTAGATTAGTGGGATGAGGATAACCCACCCTATCTAACAACAATGTGTCATCTTTAAGGTTAAAAGTCCATTTTTACCCAATAAAATATGACAAAGTTAGTTGGAAAGTTGGAATCCATTTAGAAACTAGGGGTTGTATTAATATTTTGATAAGTATTGTTCATCTTCAAGATGCATTATTGGTATGGTAATATGGTTTTCCTACAAAAAAATATCCTATAAATTAAGACGAGGAGAACATTTTATTGGTCGACACTTTGGGGAATTTACAAGTATCTTATAACCAAATTTGTTTGATCAAGATTTCCTCAGACACAAACAAATTGTTAAGGCTCCAGGCTTTAATAGATTCATCCCCTACATTATGTTTCATTTTGTGCCTCTTTTTGTGCATGACCACCATCTCATTTCTTCTTGTTGTATCTGATCACCATTAATAAAATATCAAGCAACAAGTTTTATGACATGTTCAATGTAACTGTGTGTTGTATAAATTATGATATTGAAGTGGTTTCCACTAAATGTATGACCATTTCTTGTCATTTTTTCATATGTTTAATGATATGTATAAGGTACCTCCATGGATTTAATTATATGAAAATGTTTATTGTTTGAGGCATGCTTTAATGATCTGATACAACTGTTAGAATCGTTGAATTCTTAATTTCTCAACACGTTGTTCTTTCCATAGATTGTGAGAGTCACCTAAAAGATTCCTCACATGTTTATCATGTATTTCTTATAAATCCATGACTCTTTGATGCAAGAGAATCGTGCAAATCCTAAAACACACGACTAAGCCTAAGGAGCAGATGCAAGCGTGGAGGAAGAAAAGAGCAGATTTTCATAAAGACCCGTTTTGAATTTTGAAACAAATTCGTTAATGTAATAGTTAATAGGGATGTACTCACATTTATACTTTGGAGATTGTAAACAGGCCTAGGGAAATCCTCTCGTCTGTCTTTTGTATTAAGGCATTTAAGTCAGTTAATGAAAGTAGGTAGATATGAATGATAGATTCGACAGTTTTAGAGCATAGGAGGGAAAACAGATATAGACACCCTCATTCTTGTATTCATAGTATCATTAACACATAATCCTAGGGAAGAAGAGAAGAGAGAGTTGTAGAAGAGAGCTGAAGGAAAGTCCATGTACAGGAGATTTGAATTAATATATAAAGATTTGAATCATATTTCATGGTGTTATGATGTTTTCTATCTTTACATGGTGAATGGTATGATTATAGTTGTTTATTCTCTCTGTTTGTGCCTTTGTTTTTATTTTGTGTTGAGTGTATGATTTCATGTTGAATATTTGAAGTCTGAGAGAGAAATATAATGAGTTTCAATTGTTTCTCTTCTTGAGAGAGGAGTTCCTACAAGGAGTGTAGTGAAACGTCTGCAAGGAGTGCGTTGATGAAGGTTCAGAGTTTATATCATGAAGCTCAAGAGGGATACCATTGTTCTCATTCCAATAGAAGTGCAAGTGAAGAACAAAAGTCATGCAAGGTGTGTGCAGGCTGGTTTAAAGCTCATAAATTATCAACCAAGGGAAGAGTAGAAGGATTGTTATTGTAGAGAGTGCACAGAGTCGAGAGGTCAAATACCCAGGAGTATTCGAAAGGTTGTTGCAAGGAGTGTGTGTAGGAATTCTTTCAAGGCTCGAAGTGGCAAAGGAAAGCTAAGGAGGTTTAACACCATTGAAGTGTTCAAAAGGAGGACGGAGGTCGAATTACTTCAAAGGGAGACGAGGGTCGAAGTCACCCAACATAAGTAAAGTCTAGAAGCGAAGGAACATTTGTTCATTTCATGGAAGCTATCAAGGAGAAACGAGTGGTCAAGCTCTCTATGGAGGATTCACGAAGTAGCGAGGACCGTAGGATCCAGGAAAACTGCAGAGAAGTTAAGCATTGGATCGAGTGGAGACTTATTAGTGATCGACCCTGTGGGAAGTGTCATTTCAATATTTTGGGGATCCTAACGACAAGGAGTTGAGCATGGAGAAATGAAAATCCCGAAGTCGCGAGTTGCGACACGAATTGGATTGGAGTTTTGGGATTTCGACACTTTGGGTGTCAGGAAATAGAGAAGGCAGCGCTTTGGGAGTGAAAGTCCCGAAAGCTGACAAGAGTGACAGGTGGCGTACTTGTCGCCAGGTGGAGTCAAACCTTGTTGACCATTTCGGGGTTCGGAGGTCGAAGGACTGGGAGCCTTGAATTTGGATTCACGAAATTGTGAAGTCTGAAATCCCAATGAATTGAGAAGCCCGTTGGGAAGCCAACTTTTGCTGAGTGCATCAGGGTTCGACAATTTAGATTTCAGAGGTTGTAGAGATAGGAACCCTCGATAACAAGGAATCGCGAAATCGCGAAACCCGAAGTCCCGAATTAGCGAAGGGCGTGATCCTATTTCAGGTTAGGAGATTTGGGTTGATGCTTCATGTTTGATCGCATGGGCACACCCATAAGGACCTATGGATACACTGTTGTGTGTGAAAGGTATTTCCCAAGGGGCAACCAGAGAGTCAATTAGACTCAAAGGGAAGATTTAGAGCGATCCTGCACGGACCTTGGACCTGAGGGTTTGTGGGTCTATGCCACTCTCCATATTTAAACTCAAATTTTTTGAAACACTCATGGACAAATGCCTCTTAGGGTTGAATTCTTTAATATTTGGACTGGGATTGTTTGAGGGTCAAGAGTTTTATAAGGGAGAGAGAAAAACTTACCCACATTTTTCATAACTCCTTTTGTTACAAGAATGGATTTAGGTTTCATTCCGAGTCTTATCTCATGGGATGCCTCGACATCATTCTGCTGACAACCTAGAAAATCTTGAGGGACAACAATTTTCTCTGATTTTGAAAGAATGAAAGGAAAGTATGTAATAGACTTCATGAAAAGTAAATGTGATTCTTTTCTAAGACCTACATAATGGTTCTTATTAATGGTTACTTGTGTTTCAAACATATTTCATATGTGCTAAAATTCCCTTCTGGTGTATACGACCCATGCAACCTTCTCTAAAGCAATTTCACTTTACTAATATATTGTTTACAACCTTTACCTAAACCAAGGTTCATTAAAAAAAGAACACTATGAAAAACGGACGAAAGAAAGAACCCTTTTGTAGTGATACATTCAATTCGCTAGCCAAGGAAGAAAACACAATTTCAACTAGTCTTCCTCCCATCAATGGTTCTTGAACAAGACACCAGAAGAAAAGAAAAGTGACTGAATCTAGACCACATGTATAGTTAGTGTTTGTTGTGTTCCTGAAATCTTTGACTTCAAAGAACTCATGACCTAGTGCACTTGAAGGTTTGACTCAAGGACAAGGATGATCAAAGTAATAGAAAAAACAAATAATCCAGTTGTGCTTACTCCCAAAATGTTTAATAAAATGGTTCGTTTTCCCTCTACAAATAAAACACTTCACCTTGCAGATGCAGATGCCTTCCTATCTTCTAAGGAAGGAGACTCCAATGTGTTCAAATACTTTTTTCTACCTTTTTCGAATATCCTGACTCATATTTCAACAATCGATATAAAATTGCTACAAGAATCATATTGAGACTTTTCATGGTTGTTCGTCCATGTCGCTAGCCACAATTCAACTTCACACATACCCAAATCATCTCTATATGCACTGTAATTTTCATTTTGCAAGGATTCCATGTTTGATTGGGAAGATGTTGAATATCAAATGAAATTTGTTTTCATTTAAGTAACCACTTAAACACTCAAATATTTTTCATGGATTCCCAATTGGTATTTTCAATTGTCTTTTGGAATTTCTTTGACAGTCTCTGTGTTATGGAAACTGTTAATATACACAATGAACCAGTTTATTTATGGTATCTAGATCTATATAAACATAAAGAATCATTCATTTTTTTTAATTTTCAAGATAATTTTGTGATATAATCCAGACACATATTGGTTGGGGCAGAGCCCAAGAGAATAAACTAGGAACTTGAATATTTTCTCAAGGGAAAGGGAATTTACATTGAAGAACAAATCCATACTTACATTCTCTTGTATGGTTTTCAAGAAAACTTTCCTCTAGTGCCTATATTTATCTACAATAGATATTTTGTTGCATAATTTTACAGTGAGTATAAATACTAGTGTATTCTATTTGACAGAAATAAAAAGAAACAATTCATTGCATTGCCACTTCGATTTGGAGATACAATGATAACAAATCTATCCCATCTAAAACAATTCTCAGAGACACTTAAGTTTTTTAATATAAAAGAAGTACATCCCCTAGGGGATTTTGATCCTGACGGAGTATCATTTACGAAGTGCAGAGGTACATAAGATATAGTTCCGTTCTTTAAAGAGATGCATAGCTATTTGGTATCTGCATATGCCACTTCAACCGTTATATGGTTATTTTCTTTAACGGTCTCTAGACACCCCACATAGTTGTCTTTCTTACTTTATACAATTTTTTTTCTTTCCTCACACAATGAAAATTGTGCCTGTTTTCAATTCCTATGCAGTTGTTATCAATTCTATGTGATTCTTGCATTGTAGTCATTTTGCATGTTGCAACTTCCAATTCCGAACCTTAGTGTTTCTGCACAGAATTTTATTGCTAGAATGTTTTTAGACTATGCATAGGTATTATAGTTTGTGTGCATTGGCATTGGGATCAATGACATGGTATAAATAATGAATAATTCCTCTATTTTTTTTCATTGTGTGAAAAAAATACATGCTAGTGAGTTTTTATGCTTATGCGTATCTGCATGTGCAATCACTGTGCACTTTGTAGTGACAAGGTAAATAATATGAAAAAAGGCCCAGACACTTTTGGGGCATTGATTTTTATCCAATTTAGAAAAAGAAAAGGGAAGTTATTTACAACTTCTACAAAGTAAATGCACTTTCACAATGCTTTATGGATGGACAAAATTAAACGCAGTTCATCTTGAAACAATCTTAAGCTCTCTCATTCATTGTTTTTCTCAAAATTTTGTTGATAGTGATTTTATAATCTACAGTTAATGGCAAATATCTAATTTATTCAAACATTTCATTATAACATCGTACCTTGTACATACATACCTAGCTACCTCATTTTTCTTTGTGACCATCGTTCCATGACTCCATTAGTGCTCTTCATCTTGACTATGTCTAGATAAATTTAACAATGCTCTAGATTGACTAGATCTCCTTGTTTACAAAAGTTCCTCTTCAATATACATGCATATCTTGATAACAATAAGATTTGATACATTAAAAAAAAATATTACCTTTATGGATACAATCTTTATCTCACTAAATTCCATTACATGGATATTTTCCCTTTCCCGGATAGGGTTCCTTGTCAAAATCTACATCCTTGAAAAATAGGTACCCTTGTGCAGTCAATTGTCTATGTTCTATTGGGGGTGCCTCTATTTATTTTAATGGAAACCTTGAAGAATTTGCAATGCACAATTGGAGACTCACACTGCAATAAATTCCCTGGACTCATATATATTGTATATGTGACACACTACAAGTCTATGAAAATAAACACTTGTATGTGTTAGAAGAATGAAACTTAATGTAATTAAATGCACAAGCAATCAATAGTTTTTTTCAAAAGATAATAATTAAACAATACATAAAATAACGAAGAATTTTATTATTGTTTATGCAAGAGAATGATGATTATAATAAAGAAAAAATAAGTAAAATCATCTTATGTTGTTGAAGAAAAACCATTTAGCATAGGAGTTTTTTAAGAATAAATGTTACCTATTCACACAAGAGGAATCTAAGAATGAACCGAAGCATCATATTTATAAATGGCCACATCTGATAAAATCAATTGACCAAGTTGTCACATCTTCAACACACATAACTAATTGTGATAAATAAATATACTTAGTAATTTGAATTTGATACCAGGACTGCATGGAAGCATAGTCCCTACCAACTAGGAAATATATGATGCCAAGTCAGAAATATATGTTGAACACTAAAACTCAGTATAACTAGATGCCTAGATAATAAACAATCTTTTTCAAAAGATAATTCATATAACAAAGAAAAAAATTCATTATTGTATATGCAAAGAGGACAATGATAAGAATAAAGTAAAAATAGGTAGCATAAAACATTGTGAAAATAAGCAAAAAAACAAACTATTGAATGTGGAGTAAAACTTAGTAAAACATTGTATGTGTAGAGACTTTTTCTTTGAACATTTGTCTGCATATGCACTTGAATATCCCCACATAGATATGACATTATTTATTAATGTCCAATGCACAATATGGAATGTGCAATTTATTGAATAATTAATTAGCTATTAATTATTGAATATTATTTATTATTTAGATATTAATTATTTATTAATTATTCAATATTAAATAATTAATTAAATATTAATTATCTAATATTGAAATGTGCAATGTATTGTTGCTTATGTGAGACTTTTGCACATGTATATCCCCACACAACATGGTTCTATATGCGTAAATGGTATGTGTGAAGACTTTTTTTTTGACAATTTGCCAACACATTTGCTATATCCCTAGTACCCACATAGGTATGGTATTATTTTTTAATGTGCAATTCACAATATGCAATTTGCAATTTATTAAATAATTAACTATTTAATATTGCAATGTGCAATGCACTATTTTTTATGTGCAGAGACTTTTGAACTTCTTTCACCCTATGATATTATTTATTATTTAGTATGCAATGTGCAATTTATTAAATAATTAATTAATTATTAACTATTTAATATTAAATAATTAATTATTTAATATTGCAATGTGCAATGCACTGCAATGTAGAGACTTTTGCATTGCTTATGTGTGGATACTTTTCCACATGTATATTTCCGCACAACATAGCTTTGTACCTGTGCATTGTATATGGGGAGACTTAAACCATGAAGAAAAAAGATAATTTGTTTCTCAATGCTAATCGTGTGTGGAGACTTTTGCTTTGACTATTTGTCCGCACTCCTGCACATGTATGTCTATTAGTGCTGCATATACGAGTAAAAACAACTATTTACTCTTTCTAAAATAATTAATTATTTAGTATTATTTATTAATTAGTTATTAATAATGCCCAATATGCAATATCTTTAGAAACTTACATAGGGATATCTCCACACAACTATTGTTTCGTAATGTACATCATATGTGCCTTATTTATTAATTATTTAAAATTAAATAATTAATTATTTATTAATTATATAATATTGCAATGGGAAATGTGTTGCTTCTTATGTGCAGAGACTTTAATTCTTGTATGTGCACTATTAAATATTATTTATTATTTATTTAATATTAAATAATTATGTATTTATCAATTATTTAATATTTCAATGTGCAATAGGTTGTTGCTTATGTGTGGAGGCTTTTGTACATGTATATCTCTGCATAAGTATGGTTCTATACCCATACATAGTATGTGCATTGTTTAATGGGATCCTACTTATGTGTAGAGACTTTTGCACAAGTATATCCTCCTCAGACGTATGCCTATTGGTGGTGCATATACGAGTAAAAAAAAAATACTTATCCATATGCAATGTGTAGACACAATTGTACATGTATATCACCGCAAAACATTATTTAATATTATTTATTTATTATTTGGCATAGGTATATCCCTGCACAACCAACGATCGATAGTCGTACAAAGTCTCCACACATAAACAACACAAACGTTTATGCACATAAGCACTTGTGCATTGCACATAATTAATAAATAATTATTTTTTAAATATTAAATAATTTGGAAATAATATTAAATAATTAATAAACATGTGCATAGATTCTAGCAAGTCGTCAAAAAATTTGTGCATATACGATACAAGCATGTGTAACAATGTTGTGTGTGGATATACCTGTGCAAAAATCTTCACACATAGGCAATAATAGATTACACATTGCAATACATATGTGTGAATACTTTTGTTGAAAATATCAAGTTTGCATGCTAACTCGATCATTTATGACACCTTTATTTGCATCAATTTGCAAAACAAAAACATAATTTATTCATCACTTTTGTGAAGTAAATTTGTCGCTTTTCTATGACCTATCTAGTGGTTTCTATTCATGGCTACCCTTATTTTGTAAGCAACTTACGTTTAGAATTTTTTTTTTGGTAAAAGTGTGACAATCATACCTCTAACAATTACCATTGTATATAAACACAATAGTTTCACAACAAATATTATGAAAAACCACGTAATTTTCAATATAATTGAAGCATTTATGGCATCGCGATTTTCTCTCATTTAAAAAGAAAGAAAGGAATGTAGGTAATAAGTTTTATGCAAAGTAAATGTCCCCTTTTCTAAGACGTACATAATGGTTCCTATTAATGATTACTCATGTTTCAAACATAGTTTATATGTGTGAAAATTCCCTTCTGGTGAATATGGACCATCTAGCTCGCTTTAAACCAATTTCACCTCACTAATCTATTGTTTACAAGGTTCACCTAAACTAGGGTACATTAAAAAAACAACACTATGATAAATAGATGAAGGAAATAACCTTTTGCAGAGATATTGTCAATTTTCTAGCCAATAAAGACAAGAATTTCCATTGGTTTTCCTCCTACCAATGGTTCTTGAACAATACACTAGAAGAAAAACAAAATGAAAGACTCTGAACTACAGGTTTGTTTAATGTTGGTTGTGTTCGTTAAGTATTCAACTTTAAATAAATTGTGACCTAGTGTGCTCGAAGGTTCGACTAAGGGACAAGGATGATTAAAGTAACAACAACAAAAAAAAGAATCCAATCGTGCTTGCTCCAAAAATGTTCAATAAAATGATTTGTCTTCCCCATGAAAATAAAACACTTCATCTTGCATATGTAGATGCCTTCCTAGCTTCTCAGGCAGGGAGCTCTAATTTTTTGGAAGACTTTCTGCTACCTTCTACAAACATCCCAACAAACTTTTCAACAATCAATATAACCTTTCTACAAGAACCATATTGGTACTATGGTTGTTCACCAGTGTTGTTGGCTATGAGTTGACTTCACAAATACGTAGGTAAACTATATATGAACTTTACTTTTCATTTCACAAGGATACCCTATTTGATTAGGTAGAGGTCATATCAAATGAACATTGTTTTTAGTTATGTAACTACTTCAACACTAAAATATTTTTCATGGCTACCCATTTGGTATTTGCAATTGTATTTTGGAATTTCTTTGACATTCTCCCTATCAAGGAAACTGTTAATATACAAAATGAAGAAGTTCATTTATCGTACCCATTTATATATAAACATAAAGTTTCATTCAATTTTTTCATTGTTCAATATAAGTTTGTTAGAGAATTCAGACACATATTGGTTAGGGAAGATCCCAAGAGAATTATCAAAGAAGCTAAAGATTTTCTTAAGGGAAAGGGAATTTGCATTAAAGAACAAATCCATACTTACATTATTTTGTATGGCTATCACTAAAACCTACTTCTACTACCTATATTTGTCTTTTATAGATATTTGTTTGCAAAATTTTGTCACCGGTACAAATCTTGGTGTATTGTATTTGACAGAAAGAGAAAAAAACAATTCATTGCATTTCCACTTCAAGTTGGGGATACAATGATCAAGAATCTATCTCATCTGAAATAGGTCTTAAAGACACTTAATTTATTCAATCTAAAATATGCACAACCTATTGGAAATACTAATACAACTGAGAGGGGGGGGTGAATCAGTTGTTTATAAGCTTAAACAATTTTATACCTTCTTAACAATTATTAATATTTCTTCATGTGTCATCAAGCAACATACAACATATGGACAGTAAGAGTAAAGATC
>ML807646.1:18316-33910 GCA_009831015.1 Picea engelmannii
ATTTTACATTGCTTGGTTACTTGTAAATTGTTATCACCACATATCCATCCCAATGGATATGGTTTAGGATGTGACTTAGTTTCAAGTCCCAAGTTATTCACAACATCTTCACTGATTAGATTGGCTTGTGATCCACTGTCTACGAGAGTATCAACTTTGACATTATGTGTTATAACCCTTATGTGGAAAATTTCATTCCTTTTATACTCATCATTTACATCAACTGAACTAGAAGAGCTAGAACTTGCAACAAAATTTATACCTCGAATTCCCATAGCTACAACCTGTGTCTCATTACCAGAATCTGATCCAAGATCCACTTGAACTGTCGCAGTTGTGGTATTCTTCCTTCCGTGGTTGACAAACTTCTTTGGCTTCAAGTCAGGATGTAATATCCAACAACGATCTTCATCATGGCCTACTTTCTTCCAATGCTTGCAAGTAGGCTTCTCCTTTCTTGTTGTGGTTGTCTTCTTCTCTTTCCTTTTCCCTGCATCTTTTCTTTTCCAAGTATCTGTAGAAACACTATCGCCAACATTCCCTTTACTTGATTCAATGTGAATGGCTTGTACACATAATTCATCAAAGTTAGAAGGATTTAGCATAAGAATAGTGTTCTTAAGATAAGAATGTAAACCACCGATATATTTTAGGAGTGTCTCTTGTGTATATAAATGAATATCCAAATTTAAAGATTTTTCACGAAATATCTGAGTATATTCTTGTACACTTTGACCTTTTGATTGCCTTAAACATTGTCAATTCATCATTTCTTGTTGCATGTAAGCTAAAGGATAAAACTGTTGTTTTAATGCAATAACAAAATCATTCCAAGAAGAGATTGTTTTACCACTTTTCTTAAGATCATCTCTAGTTATGCTTTCCCACCATATGAGAGTTGTGCCTCCCAATTTGAGACTTGCTAGTTGGATCTTATTTTCATCATCAACAATCTTTTGTATCCTGCAATAGACCTCTAATTGTCTCACCCAATTGTCTAGCTTTTCTGCATCTAATTCACCATCATAAGTGGGTAATTGAAATTTTACATCTAACTTTAATAACGGCATATCAAAAGAATGATGAGTTTTTTTTCTTATCCTTGGAGGAATGTACACTTGCTTCATTATTAGATGATGAGGATGAAGGAGAAGAAGGTTCTGAAGGTCCACCACCTCCAACTCCTCCTTCTTCTCTTACCAAAGATTCACCTTCTTCATTGCCTTGAAGCCTTCGTTGCCCTCTTTCATGATAAAGCTCCTCTACCATGGCTTGCATCAATTTAAAGGCCTCGAAGAAATCATCTTCAGTTTTTTCGGGACCCAATTTTCTTGGCGAAGACATCTCTTGCTTGTATGGTCTCCTTTGAATCTCTATGTCAAGAGCCTCAAGTTATCCTTCTCCTCGCTTGAGTTCTTCTCTGGTGAGCATCCAATGCTTGCAATTCCTATCAAACCTTCACAACCAAATGCTCTGATACCATAAACTTGATCCAAAAATGAAGGTATTACTGATAAATCACAAGTTAGTTTAATGTACTTTTTGCATCGGATCGTTAAGAATGAAAAATACATAAACTTGTTATCTTGTTTGCGGAATATCAAATGTGACTTTTACTTGATGCTTATTAATGTATAAAGAGATCATCCATTAATATTCATGCTGCAAATGAAGAGAATAGAACAACAAAACAGAAAGAGAAATAGAGACAAGAGGTTGGTAACGGAGTTCACCAATCGTTGGCTACGTCTTCGGGCTCGCTTCCAAGTGGAGGACCTCTTTATTGCTCTTTAAAATGCTCAAAGTTATCTTACAATTCTCTTTCATGTTACATTACATGCTTCATGTCCTCTATGCAAGACCTCCTTGCTCAGATTCATGCATGCACCATCAAAATCCTCTCAACAACATGAGAAAAACGCCTCTCAAAACATGAGAAAAGGCCAAAATTTACAAACTACCCCTTCAAAACCCTGCATCAAAAAGTCTCTTCCAAGTTTAAAAAAGCTTGGTTCTTATAGTTTTCAAGGCTCAGATGAGGAATCCCAACTTCCCTCAAGATCTGGCCTCTTTCTGGGATCAAATCCCCCTTCAAATGGCCTAAAATCTTCAAAAAATCCATTTTCTGGGCATAATATCAGTCAAAAATTACCTCTGTATAGTTAAAAACCCATTTTTATATAAAAATACACAGTAATCCCCCTTGGGCTGGTGCGCACCCTCTAAAACTGGTCATATGCATCTCATATGGCCAAGCGCTAACCCAAAGGGCTAAGCATTGGCCCATACTTGCGCTAGCTCCTTCATTTGTGGTCACATGGCAATATTTAATGGGACCGTGCCCTTCAAATGAGCATAGTATATTGATTAGCCCCTCGAATTATTGGCGCTTGGATAAGGTCACAGCCCCCGAGTTTTATGGTGGGCCGGTGCTAAAAATATTCCCAAAATCATTGTGCGTCGAATTTGTAGAATAGTGCACCCTTTTTTTGCAGTGGTGGTCGCGGGTGTAATAAAATCGTGGGCTGGGGCTATGCCCCAGTCCCCCTTCCGCCCATAAAGTAATACATTATACTTTAAATACATTTAAATGTGTTTCATTAAACAAGAAACATGGTGGCGCATTGGTAAAGGCTCTCCTCTAAGGCACTTGGTCTTAGTGGGTGGTCATGGGTTCAAAACCCATGGACCCCCAAATATTTTTGGAACTTGCCACAACTGTTAACTGGGTGCCACATGGCTGCCCATGCCTGGGCCATGTGGCACCACCACATTTGACCAAACTTTGCCACATGTCCAACTCTGATTGGATCTGCCATCCACATTTGCCCAGTCAACTGCTGCCACTTGTCACACTACCATTGGTCCAAGTCTGCATCATGAAGTGTCATTAGTGATGTCATGTTGTCGTCATGATAATGTTAGTGTTGAATTTTTGCTAGTTGACCTTTGACTTTTTACCTGTTTGGGGTTTCGATCAGAACGCGATAACTTTCACATACAGAACCCATGTGAGGAAGTAAATATACTGTTGGAATCACTGCGACGATCCAGTCGCGATGGAATTGGTTTCATCCAATTTTGAGAACTTTGATTTTTTAGCATTTTATGAGCCTAGGGAGCCTCCTGGATCATGTATAGGTCTAGGTCATGGTCTATGTCATGGGCATGGTTTAGGTCTAGGTATATTGCCAACATGTCCCTGAATGGCTTGAGGAGGAGAGTTGTAACTCATAATAAAACTCAATCTGGGACTCGAATGGATGAAACTTCAGTTGCATTGGATATGAGGCACCGAGTTTCAACTAGTGTGGCCCCTCCATTGTCATTCCATTGACTGGAAAACCATTTTTTGGAGGATATTCGGCACTAGGGTTTTTCTCAATGAGGCATAGTGCAATTTTTGAACAAGAGGTCGATTTTCAAGAACACTGTGTTGGGAAATTGTGGGTAATGTGGTCACATGGGCCTTGGCCAAATAGACTTGTGGAATCTTATGGAACTTTGTTACGCCACTCAGTTTGGATTTTATGCCCATGGACCAAATTGTCGAAATGTCCCTGAATGGCTTGAGGAGGTGAGTTGCAACTTACGATAAAACTAAAAATGAGACTCTATTGGATGAACTGTCGATTGCATTGGATCTAAGGCATCGAGTTTCAACTAGTGGGGCCCCTCCACTGTCATTTCGTTGACCAAAAAACTTTTTGTTAGAATATCTATAGCACTAGAGTTTTTCTCAATGAGGCATAGTGCAATTTTTCAAAAAGAGGTCGATTTTAAATAAAATTGTGTTAGGAAATTGTGCGTAGCATGGCCACGTGGGCCTTGTCCAAACTAACTTGTAGGAGCTTACAGAACTTCATTATGCTGCTCGGTTTAGATTTTATGCCCATGGACCAAATTGTCGACATGTCCCTGAATGGCTTGAGGAGGCAAGTTGCAACTCACGATAAAACTCAAACCGAGACTTGGATGGATGAACCATTGGTTACATTGGATACCAGGCACTAAGTTTCAGCTACTGGGTCCACTTAACTATCATTACGTTGATCGAAAAACTGTGTGTTGGAGGATCTTTAACACTAGAGTTTTGCTCAATGAGGCATAATGCAATTTCTGAACAAGAGGTTGATTTTCAAGAACATTGTGTCGAGAAATTATGAGTAGCATGGTCACATGGGCCTTGGCCAAATAAATGTGTGGTATTGACGCAGGCGAGTATGTTCCTACACCTCAGACTCACCCGCTCACAGGATCGTTCAAAAATTCCCTTCTTCTGAGCCGAATTGGCTCTTTAGATTCCTGAGTGGAATCTCTGCTCAATCACTCGACCCAATCCACAGGTCCTCTCACTTACCCTCACGGCCTTCAGCACTTGACCGTGGTTATACATGATTCTCTATCGGGGTTCGGGGTTTCGGTATTTCCACTTTCAAGAGTTCTTGACCCTTTGAACTCCTGATCACCGATTCTCCGATGAGCGCTTTTGTCTATGCGCTGGTCCTCCTGACTCAGCTCTGGGTCCACATGACCATTTCCCCACGACCATGGCCTTACCTCTTGTCGCAGCTCCTCCTATCGAAATTTCGTCACTTGCGATGTCACGATTCACAAGTCCTCCAGACTCGCGAATCTCCGATCCCTGATGGCTCCTTCCATGCTAGCCCTCTGAGATATATTCTCACCATATGACCACTCCCTTGACGTGTATCAATCCTCCTATCAGGGTTTCAGGGTTTGTGATGTTGCAATGCACATGTATGCACATCCCCCGATCCTCCGATCCCCAATGTGCTTTTACACTAGCTATCCCTCCTGGCTCAACCCCGAGTCCACATGACCGATATCCTATGATCTCTACCTTACCCTGTCGGGGTTTCGACGTTTGAAATGTCAAAGCACGGATGCTTACGGGAGTTGCGATATCCTGATTCCTGACTTCCTCTGGATCGTTGACAGCTGGCCTTTGCTACGCCTCTGTCATCCTGCCTTGCTATGCTGACAGTTGTTCCCCACTCATTAGGGTTTTCAATACCATGATGCACCTGTCCACGGGACTCGCGATCCTCTGAATCCCGACACGCCCTTCCTTCTCAGCTCTAGCCCTTCCCGGCTATACCATAGTCCATGCGACCGCCTCCTATATGACCTCAGCAATAACTCTCCATCGGGGTTTCGGGGTTTTCGGTGTCGAGCAACACATGTACTCGAAACTCCCGATTCTCCGATCTCCGATCCTCCTATGGGTCCTGATCGTTGACCTATCGACGGTCCTTTCACCTGTCTCAGAATTCTGCCACTTGTTCTCCTCCTTTGCTGTGATGACAACTGGCTCCCACGCTCCAAGGCCTTATCGGGAAATCGTGTTTCATGATTCTGCGATGCACGAAACCTTTGCTCCCGAAATCTCCGATATCCCGATTCTCGATTTGCCGATGAATCCTCCCTGTCGAGTTTTCTCCGGTGGCGCTAGATGATTGCCACGCGTCCCTTCAACGGACGGTCCCGATTACATCGGGATTTCAGGACTTCCGATGTCCTGTTTCCCTTGACCTCGAGAACTCTGATTCTCCAAATGTCAATATCCCGATCCTTCGATGAATTCCTGCCACCTATCCACCGAACGGACGGTCTAGATTATGTCGGGGTTTCCGACCTGGATTTTCCCCGATCTCTTGTCAACGGGAATGTTGATTTCCCGATGTGCATAAACGCCGATGGCGCTGGATCTCCGCCACGTATCCCTCTTCCAACGGACGGTCCAGATCCCGTCAGGATTTCGCGACTTGCGCTGCCCCAACTCACACGACCTCGAGAATGTTGATTTCCCGATGGCCGATATCCCGACTACTAACCCTCATGCAGCTTCCACAGATCTGACGGCTGTCGGGTATCTGTCTCAGATCTGACAACTCAGACCTGTTCTCCTCGTATGTTCCTCCTGAGGCTTAACCTCCGCGCACCTTCTCCCGATCTGACAGCTTACGGGATTCCTTCGTGAGATCCGACGGCTGTCGGTCTCCTCTTCCTGCAGGCTCCTCTTGAGCTCCTCCTGGACGTAAATTCTTCAACGGTCCAGATCTTTTCCTTCCGTCGATCTGACGACTGATGCTACTCCTTCTGAGCTCCCTGCGCGCTTTCATCCCAGACTTGGGAGAATTTAAATCTTTCAAAGGTCTCAGCCTTTGCCGTCTCTCTACGAGCTCCTCGAACTTGAGTCTCACTGCGCGTATACAACGCTGCCCTTCCTGATATTTCTCCTTCTTCCGAACCATCTGAGGATTCTTTGACTCCTGTGTCTCTACAGAGTCTTCACGTGCAAAGCGCTATCTGTCCTGAGCTTCCGCGAGTACTCAGACCCCTTGGGGGATTTTATCTTCTTCTCCCTCAGATGGAGAATACTTAGGCGCTCTTCTGGCTATCCTGCTCAAGCAACCTCTTGCTGAGTCTCTTTGGGTGTTCAACAACCTAGTGAAGATCCCTCAGTGGACCTTCTTTTGAAGTACAGAACTCCAAGAGTTCTCTTCTTTCCTGTGCCTTCCTGCACAAGGCCTCGATGCCCTTCTGGCAGAGTTCCTTTTCCACAGAACATTCACCAGTTCTTTCTCCCTGTGCACCCTTTGCACTTGCTCAATGCCCTCCTGACAGAGCTCTCAAAATCCTTAGTGATTCTGTCTTCTGAACTCGCAGCAGATTTCTTCTTCTGTGCACCTATGCACTTGCTCAATGCCCAGTTGGCAGAGCTTCCCAGAATCCTCAATGATTATGCTTCCTTTGAACTCTCAGCAGAGTTCCCTCCTCTGTGCACCTCTATACACATGCTCAATGCCCACTTGGTAGAGCTCTCACAGAATCCTCAATGATTCTATCTTCAACTGTGTTCTCACCCACACAGCCTCACCTCCTAAGGTGTTCAGTAACCTCCAAGGTCTTCTTCCTCTTCCTGAGTTGTTGATCTCAGTCCTGTGCCTCAGCACGTCTTCGTCTGACTCCTCAGAGTTCAGAAGTGCAACCTCTGTGCACTAGTGTTCAGAGACCGCAACACTCTGTCATGCCCTCCTGACATGAAACCTCAAAGACCTCTCAAGCCTGAAATCACACAAACTCACTGCAAATGCTTCACAAACATACATTCACAGCATATATATGGAACACCTATAGACATCCATTCAATCACATAGAAAATGTAGGAAAAACTACTCTGTTTATATTAATGGCAATTTCCTGTAATTACAAGGTGTTCCTCGAGCTCTCTCTGGCTCTTCTCCTACAACCTCATCTCTAACTCAACTTCACTAACTCAAAATGAGATCCGGAAATCTCTTTTACCTGAGGGCTCTTAGCACTTCCCTCCAGGTTCACCTACCCTATTCAATTACAATGAATGAGTTGTCTAGTCCAGCATCTGGATCTAGATCTCAACCGATCTACAATAAAGGTCGATCCTATCTAATGCCTGCACAAAGGCATGGCTTCCATGACTCACCATCCTAAGAAATTTAATTACATTCATTACAATATTAAATGAGGTTACGCCTCCATTTTTGCATGCGATTTGAATTCGTTGGCGTGGCTGCTGGTTGGCCGCTGACATGGAGCGATGCTCCTACATCATACTCCATAGCCGCAAAAATCATGAGCTCCTTCTCATGAGCTTCCCCTGTAGCTGTTGGAATCCTCCTGGATCCCAAATAAGTCTTTGGAGCTTTCTATCTGCTCCATTCTGTTGTTGTTGCGCTGCTGCTTCTTTCCTGCTGCCCAGCTGCTCCCTGCTGGCAGTTTCTGCTGACTCTACCATCAGCCTTCTGATGTCTTCTATCACCTTATCCAGCTGCTCCGGTGGCTGGCTCTGTTCTTGCAGTCTCCTCAGCTACAAAAAATTTTGGCGCATGGGAAAATTGCTATGATCTCCCATGCTATCTTCTTCATCTTCATCTGTGGCCTCCAATTGCCACTCTGCTGCAGACTTCAGTTCTGCAGTCTCTTCCTGAATGACCTGCTGCTCATTCATCCTCTTCTCGGACAAATCAATTTCTATCAGTCCTCTTGCTAGCCCTGGATTGTTCAACCAATCCTCCAACATTTTCAGCTCCATCTCCCATGGAGTGATAATTTTACCTGCCTGCTCTTTGGCTTCCTTTGCTGCTAGCTTCCATGCTACAGTTTCTTCAGCTTCCTGGCTGAAAGTGTTGAGACATTCCTCCAAATGCTCATTTTCCCTTCCTGTTTCTACTTGGGCAGATTCCAAATTCTGCTCCAATCTCTTCTTGACAGTCATCTCCAGCTGTGACTGTTCTTCTGCTGTTGCACCATCTACAAAAAAAAATTATGCCTCCTCCTGGGCAGATGGTAGGAATATCCCAATTCCCCCAATCATCAGAACACCATCCTGATGTTCCTCCTCTTATGTCAGCTGCACCTGCTGATCCCTTTCCACCTCTGAGTTTATGAGACTATCAGACAGTCTCATCTGCTCTGTCAGCTCCTCTGGCTTATCCAAATTCATCTGCTCATCCCTGCCCACCTGGCAATATGGGATGTCTCGGCTGCCCTCCTGGAAGACCATGAAATCAATTGATCCCATCTTCATCAGCACTCCTTGTTGAATTGAACTCTTTGTGAGACCTTTAGATGGTCTCAATTGTTCATCTCTACCCTCCTGGTAGTCTTCGAGATCCCGCAGCGATCTCTCATCATTGCCCAGCTAGCAATGCAAAAATTCCTCACTATCCTCCTGACAGTCCATGAGATCTTCATCTGATCTCATCTCGTTTCCCTCTTGGCACACTGGAACTTCTGCTTCTCTACCCTCCTGGCAGCGCTTGAGATCCTCAAACGATCCCAATTCATCATCCCAATCATCGAGACCCTTTCCAGTCTCTGGCCAACAGTGATCAATCATCTCTTCCTCTGTGGCCTTGAGGTTTTCAGCATACCTCAACCATCTCTTCAACAGTTTTCATTGTCCCATGACCATTATCTCCCTGACTGGCCACTTTGCCTTTGCCTTCTTCATGGGAAAATTTCGCATTCGTCTCATCCTTCTATCCTGCCGCATCCGCAGTTCGAACTCCTCTATGTCTGTTTTTAATTCATAGATCTCTCTATCCATTTCTGCTTCTTCTGCAAGCTTTTCTTCCTTGCTTTTCTTCCTATGGCCTTCAGTATCCATCATGCTGTGTTTATCTGCCTCCCTGACAGATCTGCTGCTGTCACTCTTCATCCCTGAGTGTTCCAGCTTCATCCTCTCACAGTCCTGCTGATTGTCTATGGACTACTGCCTACCTACAACCAAGTCCTTACAGAGTCCTCAGCCTTCCTTCTGCTCCTCTTTCTCCTCTTGCCTGAAATATACAGACAAGAACTCGCTCTGATACCACTTGACGCGGGCGAGTATGTTCCTACACCTCAGACTCACCCACTCACAGGATCGTTCCAAAATTCCCTTCTTCTGAGCCGAATTGGCTCTTTAGATTCCTGAGTGGAATCTCTGCTCAATCACCCGACCCAATCCACAGGTCCTCTCACTTACCCTCACGGCCTTCAGCACTTGACCGTGGTTATACCCGATTCTCTATCAGGGTTCGGGGTTTCGGTATTTCCACTGTCAAGAGTTCTTGACCCTTTGAACTACCGATCACCGATTCTCCGATGAGCGCTTTTATCTACGCACTGGTCCTCCTGACTCAGCTCCGGTTCCACATGACCATTTCCCCACGACCATGGCCTTACCTCTTGTCGTGGCTCCTCCTATTTGAATTTCGGCACTTGCGATGTCATGATTCACAAGTCCTCCAGACTCGCGAATCTCTGATCCCCGATGGCTCCTTCCGTGCTAGCCCTCCGAGCTATATTCTCACCATATGACCACTCCCTTGACGTGTATCAATCCTCCTATCGGGGTTTCAGGGTTTGTGATGTCGTGATGCACATGTATGCGCATCCCCCGATCCTCCGATCCCCGATGTGATTTTACACTAGCTAGCCCTCCTGGCTCAGCCCCTGGTCCACATGACCGATATCCTATGGACTCTACCTTACCCCGTCGGGGTTTTGGAATTTGAAATGTCAAAGCACGAATGCTTACGGGATCCGCGATATCCCGATTCCCGACTTCCTCCGGGTCGTTGACAACTGGCCTCCGCTACGCCTCTGTCATCCTGCCTTGCTGTGCTGACAGTTGTTCCCCACTCATCGGGGTTTTCAATACCACGATGCGCCTGTCCACGGGACTCGCGATCCTCCGAATCCCGACGCACCCTTCCTTCTCAGCTCTAGCCCTTCCCGGCTATACCATAGTCCATGCAACCGCCTCCTATATGACCTCAGCAATAACTCTCCATCGGGGTTTCGAGGTTTTCGGTGTCGAGCGACACATGTACTCGAAACTCCCGATTCTCCAATCCCCGATCCTCCGATGGGTCCCGATCATTAACCTGTCGACGGTCCTTTCACCTGTCTCGGAATTCTGCCACCTATTCTCCTCCTTTGTTGTGATGACAGTTGGCTCCCATGCTCCAAAACCTTATCGGGAAATCGCATTTCGCGATTCTGCGATGCACGAAACCTTTGCTCCTGGGATCTCCGATATCTCGATTCTCGATTTTTCGATGAATCCTCCCTATCGAGTTTTCTCCGATGGCGCTAGATGATTTCCACGCGTCCCTTCAATGGACGGTCTCGATTACATCGGGATTTTGGGACTTCCGATGCCCTGTTTCCCTCGACCTCGAGAACTCCGATTCTCTGAATGCTGATATCCCGATCCTTCGATGGATTCCTGCCACCTGTCCACTGAACGGATGGTCCAGATTATGTCGGGGTTTCCGACCTGGATTTTCCCCGATCTCTTGTCAACGGGAATGTTGATTTCCCGATGCGCATAAACGCCGATGGAGCTGGATCTCTGCCACATGTCCCTCTACCAATGGACGGTCTAGATCCCATCGTGATTTCGTGACTTGCGCTGCCCCAACTCACACGACCTCGAGAATGTCGATTTCCCAATGGTCGATATCCCGACTGCTAACCCTCATACAACTTCCATAGATCTGATGGCTTTCGGGTATCTGTCTCAGATCTGACGACTCAGACCTGTTCTCCTCATGCACTCCTCCTGAGTCTTAACCTCCGCGCACCTTCTCCCGATCCGACGGCTTACGGGATTCCTTCGTGAGATTCGACGGCTGTCGGTCTCCTCTTCCTGCAGGCTCCTCCTGAGCTCCTCCTGGACGTAAATTCTTCAACGGTCCAGATCTTTTCCTTCCGCCAATCTAACGGCTGACGCTGCTCCTTCTGAGCTCCCTGCGCGCTTTCGTCCCAGACTTGGGAGAATTTAAATATTTCAAAGGTCTCGGACTTTACCGTCTCTCTACGAGCTCCTTGAACCTAAGTCTCGCTGTGCGTATACAACACTGCCCTTCCTGAGCTTTCTCCTTCTTCTGAACCCTCTGAGGATTCTTTGATTCCTGTGTCTCTGCAGAGTCTTCGCGCGTAAAGCGCTATCTGTCCTGAGCTTCCATGAGTACTCAGACCCCTTGGGGGATTTTATCTTCTTCTCCCTCAGATGGAGAATACTTAGGCACTCTTCTGGATATCCTGCTCAAGCAACCTCTTGCTGAGTCTCTTTGGGTGTTCAGCAACCCAGTGAAGATCCCTCAGTGGACCTTCTTTTGATGTACATAACTCCAAGAGTTCTCTTCTTTCCTATGCCTGCATGCACAAGGCCTCGATGCCCTTCTGGCAGAGTTCCTTTTCCACAGAACGTTCACCAATTCTGTCTCCCTGTGCACCCTTTGCACTTGCTCAATTCCCTCCTGACAGAGCTCTCAGAATCCTTAGTGATTCTGTCTTCTGAACTCGCAGCAGAGTTCTTCTTCTGTGCACCTATGCACTTGTTCAATGCCCAGTTGGCAGAGCTTCCCAGAATCCTCAATGATTCTGCTTCCTTTGAACTCTCAACAAAGTTCCCTCCTCTGTGCACCTTTATACACACGCTCAATGCCCACTTGGAAGAGCTCTCACAGAATCCTCAATGATTCTATCTTCAACTGTGTTCTCACCCACATAGCCTCACCTCCTGAGGTGTTCAGTAACCTCCAAGGTCTTTTTCCTCTTACTGAGTTGTTGATCTCAGTCATGTGCCTCAGCACGTCTTCATCTGACTCCTCAGAATTTAGAAGTGCAACCTCTATGCACTGGTGTTCAGAGACCACAGCACTCTGTCATGCCCTCCTGACATGAAACCTCAAAGACCTCTCAAGCCTGAAATCACACAAACTCCCTACAAATGCTTCACAAACATACATTCACAGCATATATATGGAACACCTACAGACATCCATCCAATCACACAGAAAATGCAGGAAAAACTGCTCTGTTTATATTAGTGGCAATTGACTGTAATTACAAGATGTTCCTCGAGCTCTCTCTAGCTCTTCTCCTACAACCTCATCTCTACCTCAACTTCACTAACTCAAAATGAGATCCGAAAATCTCTTTTACCTGAGGGGTCTTAGCGCTTCCCTCCAGGTTCACCTACCCTATTCAATTACAATGAATGGGCTGTCTACTCCAGCATCTGGATCTAGATCTCAACCGATCTACAATAAAGGCCGATCCTATATAACGCCTGCACAAAGGCACGTCTTCCATGGCTCACTAGCCTAACACATTTAATTACATTCATTACAATATTAAATGAGGCTGCACCTCCCTTTTTGCATGTGATTTGAATTCGTTGGCGTGGTTGTTGGTTGGCCGCTGACATGGAGTGATGCTCCTGCATCAGGTATCTTACGGAACTTCATTATGCTGCTCGTTTTGGATTTTATGCCCCTGGACCAAATTTTCGAAATTTCCCTGAATGGCTTGAGAAGGCGAGTTGCAACTCGTGAGAAAACTCAAACCAAGACTCGAATGGATGAACCTTTGGTTGCATTGGACCTGCAACACCGGGTTTCAGCTATTGGGGGCCCTCCATTATCATTTTTTTGATTGAAAAACTGTTTTTTGGAGGATCTTCGGCACTAGGGTTTTTCACAATGAGGCATAATGCAATTTTTGAACAAGTGGTTTATTTTCAAGAACATTATGCCAGGAAATTGTGGGTAATGTGGTTGGGTGGGCCTTGGTCAAACAAATGTGTGGGAGCTTATGAAACTCTATTAAGTTTCTCATTTTGGATTTTATGCCCCTGGAACAAATTGTTGACATGTCCCTGAATGGCTTGAGGAGGCAAGTTGCAACTCGCGATAAAACTCAAATCAACACTCAAATGGATGAACCTTCGATTGCATTGGATCCAAGGATCTAAGTTTCATCTACTGCAACCCTCCATTGTCATTCCATTGAACAGAAAACCGTTTGTTGGAGGATCTTTGGCACTAGGGTTTTTCTCAATGAGGTAATATAGTGAAATTTATGAACAAGAGGTCAATTTTCAAGAACACTTTCATGGGAAATTGTGGGTAGTGTGGTCATGTGGGCTTTGGAAAAATAGATGTGTGGGAGCTTATGGAACTCCATTATGTTGCTCAGTTTGGATTTTATGCCCCCAGACCAAATTGTCGACATGTTCTTGAATGGCTTGAGGAGGCGGGTCGCAACTCATGATAAAACTCAAACCGAGACTCGAATGGATGAATTGTTAGTTGCATTGGATCTGGGGAACTGGTTTTTAGCTAGTGGGTCCCCTCCGTTGTCATTTCGTTTCCCGGACAACCGTTTTTTGGAGGATCTCCAACACCAGGTTTTTTCTCAATGAGGCATAGTGCAATTTATGAACAAGAGGTTGATTTTCAAGAACATTGTGTCGAGCAATTATGGGTAGCGTGGTCGCATGGGCCTTGGAAAAATAGATGTGTGGGAGCTTATGAAACTCCGTTATGCTACTCGGTTTGGATTTATGCCCCCGAACCAAATTTTTGACATGTCCTTGAATGACTTGAGGAGGCGAGTTGAAACTTTCTATAAAACTTAAATAGAGACTCGGATGGAGGAATCGTCGGTTGCATTGGATCGGGGGCACTGAGTTTCAACTAGTGGGGCCCTTTCACTATCATTTTGTTGACCGGAAAACCATTTTTTGGAGGATCTTCGACACTAGGGTTTTTCTCAATGAGGCATAGTGAAATTTATGAACAAGAGATCGATTTTCAAGAACATTGTGATAGGAAATTGTGGGTAGCATAGTCGCATGGACCTTGACCAAACAAACGTGTGGGAGCTTACAGAACTCCATTATGCTGCTTGGTTTGGATTTTATGCCCCTGGACCAAATTGTCGACATGTCCTTGAATGGCTTGAGGAGGCGAGTTGCAACTTGCGATAAAAATCAAATCGGGACTCAGATGGATGAATTTTCAGTTTCATTGGATTTGAGGCACCAGGTTTTAGCTAGTGGGGCCCCTCCACTATCATTTTGTTGATTGTAAAACTATTTGTTGGAGGATATTCACACTAGGGTTTTGCTCAATGAGGCATAGTGCAATTTCTGAACAAGAGGTCAATTTTCAAGAACATTGTGTCGGGAAATTGTAGGTAGCGTGGTCATGTGTGCCTTGGAAAAATAGACATGCGGGAGCTTATAGAACTCTTCTATGCTGCTCAGTTTGGATTTTATGCCCCCAAACCAAATTGTTGACATGTCCCTAAATGGATTGAGAAGGCAAGCATTGCAACTCATGATAAAACTCAAACCAAGACTCAGATGGATGAATTGTTGGTTGCATTGGATCTGGGGCACTGGTTTTAGCTAGTGGGGGCCCTCCACTATCATTTTGTTGCTTGGACAACCGTTTGTTAGAGGATCTACGACACTAGGGTTTTTCTCAATGAGGCACAGTGTAATTTTTTAACAAGAGGTCGATTTTCAAGAATACTGTGTTGGGAAATTATAGGTAGTGTGGTTGTGTGGGCATTGGAAAAATATATGTGTGGGATCTTACATAACTTTGTTATGTTGCTCGGTTTGTATTTTATGCTCCTGAACCAAATTGTCGACATGTCCCTGAATGGCTTGAGGAGGCGAGTTGCAACTCGAGACAAAAATCAAACTAGGACTCAAATGGACGAACCATATGTTGCATTGGATCTAGGGCACTAGATTTTAGCTAGTGGGACCCCTGTGTTATCATTTTGTTTCCTGAACAATTGTTTGTTAGTTGACACTAGAGTTTTTATCAATGCTTATTACATATGTTTGACAATTTAACACATTGTTAGGATAGACATGGCATGGCATGGAAAGGAAATGTATGGAAAGGCATGGCATGGAATGGCATGGAAAGGCAAGACATGGCATGACAAGGCATGGAATAGCATGGCATGGCAAGGAAAGGAAAGGCATGGCATGGGAAGGCAAGGCATGGCATGGCATGGTGAGGTAAGGCATGGCTTGGCAAGGTAAGGTATGGCATGGAAAGGCAAGGTATGGCATGGAAAGGCAAGGAAAGGCATGGCATGGAAAGGCATGGAATGGCTTGGTAAGGCATGGCATTGCATGGAAAAGAAAGGTAATGCATGGCATGGCATGGCATGGTATGGCTTGGCAAGACATGGATAGACATGGCATGGCAAGGCAATGCATGG
>ML807646.1:101038-116245 GCA_009831015.1 Picea engelmannii
GAAGACGGAGAGATGGTTTGGGTAACAAATCATTCTTGGAGGGAAGTAAAATCGTTTCAGAGTTGAAGAGGAGTTTTAAAAAGAAATGGAGCATGATTTTGAAGGGGGTTGGTAAACCACGAAGCAAGGAAATCATAGAAGGTGGACTAGAGAGAAAGATTCCAGATTAGGTGAGCACACATGAAGGGAAAAATAGAATATCAACCCATACATGCAGACCATAACCCTCTGGACGATTTTGTAGTGGTTTTTCAGCCATGCAAGCAGCAATTAATGGTGGTCTTTTTAGCCCGGGCTTGATGTAATATAGAAATTTGTTCTCTGCATTGAATTAAATAACGAATGGTATTGAAATTTGTGGGTTTCTAGTGTTTTAGTTTCCAATGGATTCCTCATTATTTGGAAAAAGTATTTATGTTTTGTTTTTTCGTTGTACATTTTGTAGCAGGGTGTGTGATGTAATTGTGTGTGTGTGTGTGTGTTGCAGCCTAGTTACCTCTGCATTAGTAGTTGACACTTCTACTTACGGGTTCCATCTGATTTGTTGTCTTGCATGTCTTGTTGAGATCATACATAAACCATTCACTAGAGGCATTGATTATTTACGTTACATACTCTATCCATGTACTAATGATAAACAATGAATTCCTCTAGTGAATTGTTCATGTATGATCTCAACAAGGCATGAAAGACAACAAATCGAGTAAAAACATCATTCGATAAGCTTAACTAACAAAACTATAATAATTCATCAATCATTGATCATCACACTTAAAATATCAAAAAGGAATCAAAATGAGTGTTTTGGAACCAAGTGAGAAAACAAGAAAGGTGCATCTAGAACTCGTAAGCAGAAGTTTCAACTATTGTGACCAAGATTACCCTGCAAGCAACTAACAGTCATCATTACATGTCTAGGGGAGCATGGCTTAACACATCCCTCCCACGACTCTAGGTTTCATAGGATAAATGATGGGAAATGCCTCCACCCCTCTTAATAGAACTAGGGTTAACACCCTATATTGAGCCATGTTGTGCAACTATTATTCTTAGAGTCACATAATCTAACAACCATTCTACACAAGTTTTGTGTCCTATCAAAACCACACTTATCACAGATCATAGCAACATTTGAAATCATAGATTAAATCATAAGTAAAACTTATATTATATCTTCATGATATCTATGACATTCAGGGTACCTAAACAGTACATTCATTTGGCTATTTCATAACTCGTTGACCTATAGGTTAGCTCATGATCCAAAAAGGATCCAAAGAAGGCTAAGAACAACTCAAAACTCATAGAGGCAACTCAGGACACTCAGAATGGCCTCAGCAGACAGAGAAAGGGAAAAAAATATAATTTCTCAAAACTTAGTGAAAATGAAATTATCACAAAGAGCGCATCACAATCTTTCTAACGATGCAAACGGCTCATCAAACAGAGTTACGAATCGAAAGATATTTGCGGTCAAAGTTTGGTAAACCTAGCCCAGTCAGCAGGGAGATGAGTCAGCATCCGTACAACACACGTGGAAGGAGAATAAGGTGACATGTGTCATGATAACATCATCATGGTGATGTGGTAGCACCATAGGCTACCACGTGTCACCCAAATTTGGCACTTATGGACCAATCCATGGACCAATAGGATTTTTCCACGTGGCAGTCTGTACGATCCGTACAATGGCGTGGCATGGTGAGTTGGAAGTGACGTGGTGTATGTATGATGACGTGGTGCTAACATAGCAAGAATACAAATAAGTAGTCAAATGGGAGGCTTCCATGTGGCCCAATCAAGGGTTGCCATGTGGCAGTGGGAAAATGCCCAATGACAGCCCGTATCTGAATTTTGGAAAAAAATGGTTCGGCGGGTTTGCCAAATCTGGTGGACCATGCCAAATCTGACAACGTATAAATTGTTAGAGCATTGGATAGAGCCACCGCAAATTTGGTGGAACAACATTGTTTATATTTACAACAAACCAAACCAAAAGGGGGAGGCCCGTGGGTTTGACCTCGGGACCTCCTCCCTCTACTGCACCTTAACATGCATGCCTAAACCAACAAGCCAAAGGCTTGTGTTGTTAATAATGTCCGCGGAAAATGTTTAAAAACAGCATCTGCCCAGATCTCTGGGGGGAGGCGCGCGTGTGGTACAATGTGGGCACGTAACTTGAGGCAAGTATTGTGGCATTTATTGCAGGTTGTAGGGGCATGAAAACCGAGACTAATTTCTTCTTGGGCTTGGAAGTGCCAAAGTCGGATCAAGGCGTGGAGACAGTCATTTTTTGGTAATTTGACGCCACGAATTCAGTGGTGTTGTTTGTTTTCTTATCTAAGCATTATTTCTACGGCTTGATTTCGGAATGAGGTATGCTTATGTATTTTGCCAAATTATTTTGTTGAGTTAATGAAAAAGCCTACCCATTTGAGAGCAGGACTCGGAGACATAGTCCATCAGGGATGAAATCCGTTATCAATTTTTTGTGTTCAGATTTGATGCTTATGTCTCTTAATTATTGATCTTTTCCTTCTTTAATGGTGCATTTTAATTTATGCTCATTTAATGCAATTCTTTATAAGTCACTCGATGAAAAGATCCTGGAGCATGTTGGTATCAAAGCAGTCATCTTTGACTTGAATTGTTGAGTGTGAATGCTTACTAAGACCAAGCATAAGCAGGGTGAAGGAACTCTAAAGACTTTCAATCCCGAATTTGGTCGTGCATCCCGAAGGAAGAAAATGGAAAAAGAAGAAAAGTGTGATGAACAGGAGAAAAACTTTCATATGGTCTTTTATCGCATGTCAGAAATGATCAAATGAATGTATGGAGATTACGAGAAGAGGATGAAGAAGAAATGGAAGAAAAAGGAAGCACATGTTGATGATGATGCTTTGGTAAACCAACGGGCTAGAGGAGATCCTCCTGAGCCTCTGTCTTCACCATCAAGTTCTAGTTCTTCTTCCTCTAAGCATTCTCATCATTCTCATCATTCTAGCCATAAAGCCTCTTTTAAGAAACCATTATTAAAGATTTATGTAAAATCTGCTTTACCTATGTTTAATGGAGATGCTAATCTTGAAAAGGTACATAATTGAATCCGACGGGTTGAAGTATATTGTCGTGTTCAACATATTAATGAAGAGGAAGTTAAAGTGAAACTGGCTTCTCTTCGATTGGAAAGCACCGCTCTCGTATGGTGGGAGAGCAAGCTTCGGGACAGAAGTGTGGTAATCATCTTTCCTCATGGTCGAAATTTAAATCAGTGATAAGGAAGCAATTTTATCCATTGGGTTATTTACATGAAGCAATGATGGAATGGAAAACTTTAAGACAAAGCAAAGGTCAAATTGTACAAAGTTTCACAAAAGAATTTAGGAAGAAAGTTCTTGCATTAAACATTCCTTTGGATTCTTATGAAACTTTAATGAAGTATATTGGCGCACTTCACAGTTATATTCGTCATATTTTTCTCTTGTCTAACCCCACTAGTCTTGACGAAGTTTGTGTGCAAGCCACTCACCTTGAGAATAGGGGAAAGCATGTTCAAGAAGATCCCATGAAGAAACCTTCAAATCTCCCACATAAACCTTTCAAGAAGTTTAAAAGGAAGGACAAGAAGACCACCATAGTGACAAGAGAAGGAGGAAATCCATCTTGCACTCATTTCAAGAAAAGCGATCACGATGATGAACACTGTTGGAAACTGCATCCAGAGAAGAGACCGAAATAGTTCGGTGGAAAGGGGAAGACAAAAATCATTGCTACAGTGCAACAAGATATTGGTTCTGATTCAGGAAACGAAGGAAATATCACGGCGGCTGGAGTACAAGGTAAAGATTCCCTTCATGCTAGTTCAAATTCCAATAATGAATCTCATGATGATGAACGAAAGAGGAATGAATTATTCCACATAAGAGTTGTATCTAAAAACACTAAGATAGATACATTATTTGATCCAGGTTCCCAAGTAAACTTAATATCTGAAGCACTTGTCAAAAAGATGGGTCTTGAAATGAAACTGCATCTGAAGCCTTATCCTCTTGGTTGGGTATGTGATAAAGAAAAACTTAATGTCACCAAACAATGTAGGGTTAGATTTGTTATTGCTTCAAAGTTGATTGATGAAGTGGATTTGGATGTTGTACCACTTGATATATGTGGCATAGTGTTGGGAAGTCCTTATCTTTATGATACAAAAGCAGTCTTCTTTTGTCACGAGAACAAATACCACCTTACTAAGGGAGGAGTGGAATATATTGTTAGAGCTCACAGCATGAGGGTAAATACAACACTTGTTAGTGCAGGGCAAATGAAAAGACTCGTAAACACTAATAAGAGATATGTACTCATGGTCGTAAGAGATAAAGATGTTAGGACATCCAACGCTTTCCAAGGATGTGATCCTTCTCATAAAAAGGAATTAATTGATATTGTTTCTAAGTATGATGATATTTTTCAGGAACCAAATGGATTACCTCCTAAGAGGGAAATCCAACATGAAATACATATTCAGCAGGATTCTCATCTTCCTAATGTGGGCATGTACAGGATGCCAGTTGTGGAGATGACAAAGATCAAGAAGCAGGTACAGGGCTTATTGGATCAAGGGGTCATCGGGCCCAGTTCATCTCCTTGTGATTCTTCGATCGTGATGGTGCCAAAGAAAGATGGCACATGGTGAATGTATGTCGATTACTAGGCCTTAAATAAAATCATGGTGAAAAATTGATACCCTCTTCCTCGTATAGATGATTTACTTGATCAGTTAAAGAATGTTGTTTATTTCACTAAGTTTGATTTGTGCAGTGGATACCATCAAATCAGGGTTGCAGAACAGGATGCATGGAAGATTGCCTTTAAAATCAAACAGGGATTGATTGAGTGGTTAGTTATGTCGTTTGGGCTTTGTAATTCTCCGACAACTTTCATGTGTGTGATGAATGATGTATTCATGCCTTTCCTAGATGACTTTGTGATTGTATATCTAGATGACATTCTTATTTTTAGTAGGACTTGGGATGAACATGTGAGGCATGTAAAGCAAGTATTGGATACTTTGCAAAGGGAAAAGTTGTATGTAAAATTGTCTAAATGTGAATTTGGAAAGATTGCACTTGTATACTTAGCTCATATTGTAGGAGGAGGACAATTAAAAATTGATCCTTCCAAAATTGATGTAACTGTAAATTGGCCTGAGCCAAATGGTATAATCGAGATCCAGAGCTTCTTAGGTGCAGTCTAGTATTGGAGGAGGTTCATTTCAAACTTCTCCTTTATAGAAACTCCTTTGCATGCCTTAACCAATGTGAAGAACACTTTTCAGTGGGAAGGAAAGCAACAAAAATATTTCTACACTTTGAAGGAGAAGATCAATACCACACCAGTATTAGCACTGTTGAATCTTCAACAGCCTTTTGAGATCGAGACAGATGCCAGCAGATACGCCATAGGTGCAATATTGATGTAATATCGTAAGCCTATATGTTACCACTCTGAAAATTTTAACCAAGTTGTTGTTAACTATCCTACATATGATAAAGAGTTGTATGCATAGGGATCATAAAACATAAATAAATGGAAGCACTACTTGTTAGGTAAGGAAACAATCATACATACGGATCACCAACCCTTACAATATCTCCAAGCACAGACCAAGCTATAACAATCTCGACACTACAGGTGTATGGGTTTTCTACAACAATTTCATTTGGTAATCAAGTACAAAAAGGGTACAAGTAACAAGGTAGCCGATATGCTTTCTAGACCTCCTATTGTTGCTTCTATTATTTTGAAGAATACTTCTTTATCTCATGATAGCTATGTAGAGCAATATGCCATTGATGAATATTTTAAAGAAGTATATGAGAAGCTAACCCATGGTGCACAGGTAGAGAACTATTGTTTGCAAGGAAAACTACTCTACCATATTGGGAAGCTATGTATTCCTACAAGCGAACGAGTCCATGTAATACGAGAAGCTCACACTTCTCTTGTGTCTGGGAATTTTTGGGTAGGAAAAACTATGGCTCATTTCCATAGGTTTTGTTACTGGCCTCAAATGAAAGCAATTGTAACTAAATATGTAAAGGGATGTGTGATGTGTTCTACTTGTAAGCCCACTAATAGAAAAATGGGGCTATACTCACCACTTCTTGTTCCATCCCATCCATGGGAAAGTATCTCCATGGATTTTGTAGGGGGTTTACCAATGTCCAAAGGGTGTCATGACTATTTGTATGTTGTAGTGGATAGGTTCAGTAAGATGTGTATCTTGATGCCATGTAAAAAGAAGATCATTTTTGAGCAAACTTCTAATCTCTTCTTTCAATATGTTTGGGTTCACTTTGGGTTACCCACATCCATTATCTTGGATCAAGATACTCGATTCGTTGGGGAATTTTGGAAAATATTTTGGAGAATGATGGACACCAAATCGAAGAGGAGCATTGCTTTCCATCCACAGATCGACGGACAGACATAGGTGGTAAACAGAAAAGTGGTACTTTTGCTTCAAGGCTACTGCAGCAAGCATCCCAAGTTATGGGATGAACAAATACCCTATGTACAACATGCTTACAACCGAGCCTTACATTCCTCCACTCAGAGTTCACCTTTTGAGACATGTTTTTGGGGACCTACCCAAGGTTCCTTTAGACTTGATGTATGGGAGAGATATCAATGTGAATGAAGAAAGAACAGAAGACATAGCCCGCAAGTTGATCCAGAGGATCCAGCGGGTGCACCAGGCAGTCAGGGAACAGTTGGAGAAAAGTCAAGCACATTTTAAAGCTCAGCATGACAAGAACAAGGTTGATCATTAGTTTCAGGTTGGAGACCAGGTATGGCTTCACATCAGTAAGGATAGATTGAAGGGTGAAGGCAAGAAACTCAAGCCCATTTGTTATGGACCCTTCATTATCTTGGAGAAAAGTGGTACCAATGATTTTCATCTGGATCTTCCACCTTATATGCAAATTTACTCAGTTGTGAATGTAGAGAACTTGAAACTTTTTTAGCCTCCCATGATCATGGATCAAGATGAGGAAGTTTCAATACCTTCATTCAATGAGTTTGCTCCTGAGTACTTGGATGAGTTAAAGGAAGATATCATCCTGGACAAAAGGACGAGGACTTCACACAAGGGTGATGTTGATTATCTTCAAGTAGGCTTAAAGGGCACACATCCAAGCAAGGCAAAGTGGATAGAGAAGGAAAAAGTGAGGGGATTCTTCCCTCACTTATTTGTTGATTGATGAAAGCTTTTGGTAGTCCAAAAAGCTCTCTATGGGAACACGTGATCCAAAAAGGATCCAGAGAAGGATAAGAACAACTCAGAACTCATAGAGGCAACTCACGACGCTCATAATGGCCTCAACAAACAGAGAAAGGGAAAAAATTCAAACTTCTCAAAACTCAGTGAAAATGACATTATCGCAAAGAGAACATCGCAAGCTTTCTAACGGCTCATCAAACAGAGTTACAGATCAAAAGATATTCGCAGTCAAAGTTTGGTCAACCTAGCCTAGTCAATAGGGGGATGAGTCAACATCTGTACTGCTGATGTCAACATCCGTACGGATGACGTCAACATCCATACAACACACATGGCAGGAGAAGAAGGTGACACATGTCATGTTGACATCAGCATAGTGACATGGCAGCACCAGAGACTACCATGTGTCACCCAAATTTGGAACTTCTAGACCAATCCGTTGACCAATAGGATTTTTCCACGTGGCAGTCTGTACGGTCTGTACAGTGACGTGGCATGGCGAGTTGGCAGTCATGTTGCATCTGTATGATGATGTGGCGCTGACATGGTAGGTTGACAGACCAGTAGTCGAATGGTAGGCTTCCATGTGGCCCAATCAGGGGTTGCCACGTGGCAGTGCGAAAATGCCCAATGACAGCCCGTATCCAAATTTTGGAAAAAAATGGTTTGGCGGGTCCGCCAAATCTGGCAGACCACACCAAATCTAGCCATGTATAAATCGTTAGAGCATTGGATAGAGCCACCGCCAAAGTTGGCGGAACAACATTGTTTATATTTACAACAAACCAAACCAAAAGGGAGAGGCTTGCAGGTTTGACCTCGGGACCTCCTCCCTCTACTGTGCCTTAACATTCGCACCCAAACCAATAGGCTAACGGCCTGTGTTGTTAATAACACCCACGGAAAATGTTTAAAAAGAGCATCCACCCAGAGCTACGGGGGGAGGCACACGTGTGGTACAGCATGGGTATGTAGTTTGAGGCAATTACAGTGGCATTTATTGCAAGGTGCAGGGGCACAAAAACCGAGACAAATTTCTTCTTGGGCCTCGGAGTGCCAGAGTCAGATTGAGGCGTGGAGATAGACATTTTTGGGTAATTCTACGCCACGAATCCAGTGGTACTCTTTGTTTTCTGATCTGATTATTATTTCTGCAGCTTGATTTCAAAATGAGGTATACTTATGTATTTTGCTAAATTCTTTTGTTGAGTTAATGAAAAAACCTACCCATTTGAGAGCAGGACCCAGAGACGTAGTCCACTAGGGACGAACTCCGTTATCAAGTTTTTGTGTTTAGATTTGATGCTTATGTCTCTTCATTATTGAGCTTTTCCTTCTTTAATGGTGCATTTTAATTTATGTTCATTTAATGCAATTCTTTATAAGTCACTCGATGAAAAGATCTCAGATCAGCTCACCAATACTCATATCCATGCAGATATATCACAAATTTCATATGAAAATCCATATTTGTATTGGCGTTCAATTAAGAAATGTATGTTTATTTACATCATGCCTTGCATCTAATATAAATTCACAATTTAACTTTGAAATGTTATCCATGTACTAAAATTCCACATTTTAATTTGCATGTTTAAATAAATCAAAAAACTATCATCATCATGAGAATATAATAGTAAAAATAATATCATGCAACACATAAATAGGTGCAAATGTACATATTTCAAATATTTATCTCAATCTAACTTAGCCCAAATAAAGGTTAAGCATTGAATTACTAAGATGAGTAAACAACAATGTTCTAACTACCTACGACCAAGATATGTGGCATTAAAATCCCCAAAGGAGCCCAATGTTATTGGGAAAGGAAGAAAAAAAGTTTAACAAGAAGAAATATCAAGATTTATGAAGATTATTTGTAAGAAGTTTTGAATTGAAGTAATTGTTCTAGAAACAAACACATAATGAGCCAGGAAAACTTTAAGGATGTGATATTTATCCTAAAATGTATATAGTTAGGAAAATAATGTAGTTAATGTCCATTATAAAGTAGGCAAATCATTCAATTTTTATGGAAGAGTATATCCACATTGGGAATAATTGCTTATGTGCAAATGTAATTAGGAAAAATTCTCCATTTTACACACACATGTATGCATGTACGCACTCAATATATGTGTTGTGAAATTATTCTCACTCTCAATTTTTTTAGTAGTATATTTCCCTTTTTTTACATATTAGACAAATTTATATTTGTGTTGGGTAAATATTCTCATTCTCAATTTTCTACATTTCCCTTTAATAATGAAGAAGGATTAATTTGGTGTAAATTCCATAATCAAGAGGTGGTCATTTCAATAAATTTATCGAAAAATTACATATAGTCTCTTATCGTTGCTAGGCTCAATAAACCATGAGAAATTACAGGATGGAAGAATAGTTTATAGAAACTCTAATTTTTATCACATCATCAATGATAACTATATTTGAAGAGTCTCAATAATTTACAATTATTTGATATAACAATTATTAAGGAGTTTTTAAAGTTCACATCAATGTAATTTAAGAGTAAATTTTCTAATTGATATATCCCCTTCTACAAATCAATTATAATCAATGAAATTGACCCTTAAGCATATTAAGAAATACTTATAAATACCATAATAAGGGGTGGCAGGCACGGGGGGGGTTCATCATTGATTTTGATGGACAAAATATCTTGGATTACTCTTGGGGCCTTGGAAAGACCACCAACAAAAAAGTAGAAAGCCTAGCAGTCTTCATAGGGCTTCAAATTGCAAAATCGTGAAACCTTCACGAACTCATCGTTCTTGGAGATTCTAAAATAATTATTAAGGATATCCTCGGCTTAAAAAAATCAGCAAAACAAATTCCCAACGGTCTTCATTCCCATATAAAAACCATGAAATGCCAATTCACCAAGATCCACTTCTTTCATATCCTTCGTTCCCAAAATCAGGCAGTTGATCATTTAGCAAAATTAGCAAAGAACATGGAACAGAGCCAATTCTTCATCAATCAAAATGAATCCCATGTGTGGCTCCCATAAGAACTCCCATATTTTGAAATTTCCCTATACTCGTCTAGAACTTTCCCTCTTTAGCAATATCATTTGTAAACACCTCATCCTTCTCCTCCCCTCCCCTCCACCTTAGCCTCACCCCCCTTTTCCACCTTTCCCCTCTTCTTCAGGTCCCACCTTTCCCTCTCTCCTGATACCTGCCACTTCATGCTCCTTGCCATATAGTCCCTCCTTCACTCACGTGGTTCCTTGATGGTACCTCCCCTCCTTTCCCATGAGCCTCCCTCTTCCACATATTTACTCTTGCACGTTCTTTTCGTAATTCCCCCATAATCTCATACACCTTCTCCCACAACCATGGCGTCATTGTTCGTTATTTCCTCTATGGAAAATTTCTTTGGTTCATGGTTAACTCAGATCCTCTTTCCTCTCAAGTGTGCAATGGTTAATTCCTCTCCATTTCCCCGGATAAGGCTCTGCCCCCCTCCAGTAGCTTACCCGCAATTAAGCAAAGAGTCTCATACCATCATGTTCCTGCGACCACCTTCCATCATGTGGCGGCGATGTAGAGATCCCTACTCATGTCCATCCTATGCTTCAAAGGATCTTTGAGACCAAATCTGGGATTTGTGAAATGTTATCATAAATTTTGGGGAAAGAACGAACTCGTGGCTTAGGGAAATTCAATTGGAAAACCAGGAACTCCAGCATCGCACTGTAAATTTATAGAATCAGCTACAATTACAAGAGCATAGACACAATCAAGAGCTCGCAATTTTTCTTCACAGGGTCAATCATAATACCAAGAACATTGGTGTTCTTATTCAACATGTGGGGATTCCCCTTGGTCGTCCTCAACATCCTATAAATTCAAATGAATCAATTGATTCAAGGCTCCCCTCAACATTTCACTCATAAGAAGGTAATGAACAACATCAAGCTCCTCCCGACCCAGCATCGGCTCCAGTAGGACCAAACATAGGAGATGGAATTCCATTTCCATAAGCAAATCATGGATCTGGCTCAGTGGATCCATTACTACCTCTTTCTGGTGTTTCTTATATGTTGCAGCTACTATTTGGGCCTGATTATGGCATTTCCTTCCGCATTTTGCAGATTTGTTGGGACATGGATCCATTCATGTGGTTTCTTCTATCCATGTGTTTCATTTTCGGCGACTTGATCTATTACTTCTTCATTACCATTCTCCAGGGGTTCTCTTGCCGATGGTTGTTTGTGGTTCTTTGTGCACGCGAAGGTTTTTGTTTTCAGGATCTGTGTGGATGGTTATGTCTTTATGGGCGCAGATTGGCTGATCCATATTTTTTTCTTGCCACTTTTCGTGGGGTTGGGATCTGGCCTCATTTTCTACCAGATCTTGTTTTTAGTCAGTCATTTTTGTGTGGATGGTTTTGCTTGGTTCTGTTGCTTTGGTCGTCTAGGGTTTTTTCTCTGGTTTTGTTGGATGTTTAGGGTTTGATGTATGCTTGGATATGGATTATATTGGTGGGTATTGGTGTCTTTCTCTTCCTCATATCAGAAGGGATTCTGGGATAGAGCTTTGAGGTCCTCGCTAAGGGCGCGCGGTGTTTGCGGTGATGGCACTTTGAGGTCCTTATTGGGGGCGTGCGACTTTCTGGTTATCCTTTTCTAGCATTTGAAGGGGTCTTCGTTGGTACAAATTCTTATGGTTCTCTGGATGTGGGAGCTTCTTACCACTTTAACCTGGTCCTTCCGGCGTCCGGGGATTTTCTATGGGGTCTGCTCTTCTGGCGTGCTTATCTTAGTGGGTTTTCTTGTTCCTCATTAGTGGTTGTTCTCAACTCTTTGTATTGTTTTCTTTACTCAACGACTTTATAGCCAGTTGTTTTGTCCCTCCGAGCTTCTTTTTTCTAATACTTTACCCATGGTTGGGTTGTGCTTAATGCACCTACAAAATGTAATTTGGTTCTCTTCGGATGAATAAAATTATGGTTTTTTTTCGAGGAAAAAAAGGGCATGTGAAAAATGGTTTTTGAAAGGAATTAAATTTTTCAAATTCGATCCTCTTTATGTCATAAAAAGAGTGTCATTTATAGTTTAATTATGAGATAAGGATTAGGAACAACTTAGTCCATGACCTTTAAATAATTTATAAAATAAAGTAAATGGGTTTTGTTTCAATAAACTTATATAAAGAACTTGAATTTATCTCACAATATTTAATATATATCATTAAACATAATCATTAATAAGTTTAAAAATTTATAATTTAATGTTAGTATGTAAATGTTTTTAATTGTAAAAATTTAAATTAACTTTTCTTCCCTTCAAAATCAAAATCTTAAAAAAATTATTTTCAAATTCAAAAAATACTTAATTATAATAATATGAAATTTAATAAAATAATTTGAAAATATTTTAAAAACAAAGATTTAGGAAAATTTATGGTCAATATTAAAATTATAATTAAACAAAATATTAAAGAAAATCAATATATCTAAGATTATTTTTTAGTTAAAGTTTAATAGCTAAGAGTTGATTTCATAATCAACATTTTCAATAAAATATTTAACAACATAATAAAAAAAACTAAAAATCAAAACATCCAAACCACCACAAAATATTAATAATTAAAAAAATTAGTACCCAAAATATTACTACATCCAAAGTATTTAAAAAACAATAGAACCTACGTTTTCTTAATCCTTTGACAAAGAACTTGTAAGGAAAATGTATAAATCCTTCTATGATAAAATGAAACAATACATAACACTTTAAAAAATATATACAATATATAATAGAGGAATTATGAAATTATAAAATCAATGAAAAATTATAATGTATTTGTTTAAGGTTAAATGCTATATGCAAAATAAAAATTATGAACATTAACATATATAAAATTAATAATTTTTGTATAGTCCATAGTGAGGGAGATGATCAAATGGCACTGATATATAACAATTTTTTTTAAATATACAATATCCACCTAATATAAAGTTAAAATCTGAAATTATATATATATGAAACCAATGGAAGATTATAATCTATTCTGAAAAAAAATTATAAACAGTGACAAATATAAAATTAATTTTATAAAAGCTACTCAACCACAACGTCAACATTATTATTATTGTTTCTATCTTGCACTCCTATGTTATTCTTATTATTTAATTTACACATATCTTAAATAATGCACTTTCTGTGTATGTAGTTGGTTATAATTAGTGTGTAGTTGGGTGGAATGTTTGAGTATATCAATTTGTATACTTCGTGTTAAGCCCTATGATATTTGGAAATTGTTTGGAGTTTGATAGAAATCACACAATGATGAATGAAAACCACCAATTAATGCTCACAATTATGGTTCATAAGTACTAGTTATTTTTTAGTAGATTGACGAAATGTTTGAGAATATTTTATTGATATATTAGTTGTTTATGATGTATATCATCCATGCCTACAATTGATATGACTTATTGATATAAATCAATTCAATACAATAATTTATTTATTTTAAATAACAAATTGTAATAAAAATAAATAAATTGTACATAAATAATAATAGCAAACAATACAGAAAATAATTCAATTCAATACAATTAGTCTAAATCTGTCTTAGCTCCAAAATTAAGATGAGAGGGATCAAATCAAAGAATTTTTTTTGTTTCTAGGGATTTGACCCTTTCAATTATAAATCTAGAGCTAAGATGGATCTGAGTTCTTGATAAATTTTCACTAATCTACATTAGTTAAGATCAACAATATAGCTTTGAAAATGTCAACAATAGATAAATTAGGTGTATTGAATTCTCACCAATTAAAAGTTATAGTGTATATAAATCTCCAAATATATTCATACTAACACTAGCAAATCATGTACAATTTTTTCATGATCTATTTCAAGTGAACTTGTCATAGTCACTTTCAAGTTTTGGCTCTTAAGATGTCCTCAATCCCTAATCCTTCATGAATTAAAAAAAAAAAAAGTGCAATGTACTGATCAAAATAAAATGAGCATTTAATAATCCTTTAACGTGATAAAAAACTTCAATACTCTAACATTGAAATAAGATTTTGGAAGACTCATTTCCATATTTATAGTATTTCTAATGAACAAAATGAAGAATAACAAGGGTTACATAGGCTCCAAAAAAAAATTAGCACCATAAATGGATGGTACAAAATAAGGTCCACAAGAACCATGGAAATAGAAATATGTCTCTTTCTAAAGAAATTAGTACCCTAAATGGATAGTACAAAATAAGTTCCAAAAAAGCCATGGAAATAAGTCTGTAATATTTCTTACCAATAGAACTAATAACAACAAGGGTTATATAAGCAATTACATAGGCTCTAAAGAAAATTAGTACCCTGAATGGATAGTACAAAATAAGCTCCACAGGAGTCATGGAAAATGATGGAAAACGAATGTGCAATTTGAGTTTGTAATTGTCTAATTTACTTAATGGATTGACTAATAGTTTTTTCACAACAATTAAACATTTGTCAACCTCAAATAGCAATAGAAAGAACTTTAAAAAGTAGATCTAGTATCAAATCAGGGTTTTACATAGTATATGAAATGATAAACCGAGTATAAATCTCAATATACCACAAAACATTCTTAACCCCAAACTGTAACAACAAGAGCTTAAAAAAAAAGAGATCAAGTATCAATACTCATTTCATTAGATAAAAAAAGGAAAATTTTGGATGAAGCATGGAACCTAATTTTATATGTGTAATGAGCACTTATCAAAGAAAAACTAGAGAAAAATACTCATCCTACTTTTGTTTCTCTCCATTATGTGTGCTAAAATTGATAAAATGAATTTTTTTTACAAAATATTACTTCTAAAACACTATTGAATTACCATTATATATATATATATATATATATATATATATATATATATATATATATATATATATATAT